>LTAE01001176.1:3585-20987 GCA_001647135.1 Pontederia paniculata | reverse complement strand
ATAAATAGAACTATGACTCTCTCTCTCTCTCTCTCTCTCTCTCTCTCTCTCTCTCTCTCTCTTTCTCTCTCTCTCTCTCTCAACAGAACCCCAAAATAAAGATAGCATAATAAAACTTTCATATGGTTCCGGTAAAATAAATGCTAACAAAGACTAATGTTTGTGAAAAATCGGATCATGAAAGGTAAATGAGTTTGCATGGTCTAAAGTTAGGGTGTGTTTAGTTTGATGTATTTAGTTGTAATTGAAATTCCAACTACGGTAAATACAAATTTTGTATTTGTTTTGATGTAAAGCTGACTACATCATGTAATTACATTTACAACATAGAAAATTGTGCCGGAAATGCAATTACAAGTATATTAAAAGGTAAAAAAATAAGAAAAATAAAAATCAAAGAAGAAAAAAAAATTAAAAAAATAAAATAATGATTATAAATTTTACTTATATTTTAATTATTTATTTATTTTTTAATGTATATTAATATTTTATTTTAACTAAATACTTACATCAAAATCTAAATTTCAACTAAACAACGTAATTCATTTTTCAGAATTTCATTTGCATTTATTCAAACTATAGAAAAGCAACTACCGTAAATAAGAATCATAACTGAATTTCTAACTACAACCTTTTACATTCCGGATTTACGATTATGTCAAACCAAACTAGCCCTTAAAGTACTTTATTTTGTAAGATGGCTTGAGATAAATTTTAAATTTATAACCTGGGTAAAATTAATTTGTATGGCCTTAGAAAGAAATATTTGTTTGTAAATCAAATATGTAAGTTGATTAAAAATATGTTCAATTATTAACCATTAAGTATTTCTTTAATCATATCTTATGCACACCTAACACTAATGTTGCATTAGTTAGTTAAATTATATGCTATCTTTTCTCTAAAAATAAATAACTTCTACAAGCCTACAACAGTACTATTCATGCTACTAAGCCTTCTGAATTCATAGTGAGAGGAATCATGTGACCTTTACCTTACTACCTCTCCACCCTATTTTTTTTTTAACATATCATATAGTAATACAAAGACAGACACACACACACACAGGTATTAAGCATATCCATTGCTTGCCTTCTTTTGTCTCCCTTCTTTGCTTCTTTTGTTCACCATTCTGCTTTATTGTTGCTTTCTTTGGTTCCTTGGGTGCTGGAAACAAAGAAGAAGAAGAAGAGAGGGAGAAAGAGATGTCTTCCAGTGCTTCCAGGTTCATCAAGTGTGTTACTGTTGGGGATGGAGCTGTGGGCAAGACCTGCATGCTCATCTGCTACACCAGCAACAAGTTCCCGACTGTAAGAAGAATTAAACCCATCATCCCTCTCTTTCCTCCTACTTCTCATACATATATCTTTTCCTGTAATCTTTGGGGTTCTTGACATAGTCGTGGTTAATAAAGGTTGGATTTTTTTCTGGATTTGATTATGGATTTGTGTGTTCAGATATGGGTGCGATTGCTAACAGTTTTCTGCTTTTTTGCCCTCAATTTTCTTGCATTTAGGATTACATTCCGACTGTGTTTGATAACTTTAGTGCCAATGTGGTGGCGGAAGGAACCACTGTCAATTTAGGCTTGTGGGATACTGCTGGTGAGCAACTTGTTCGAGTTTGGAGTCTGTTTACTTTCCGCAAACGATTAGACTAATTTGCTGTGATTTGGAACAAAGTCTTGGCAATTTTGCCTTGGGGCCATAATAAGAAGTTAGTGGCATGAATTTTATTTGGTACTTGATAGGGCAAGAGGATTACAACAGGTTGAGGCCACTGAGCTATCGGGGGGCCGATGTCTTCGTGCTGGCTTTCTCACTTGTCAGCCGAGCCAGTTACGAAAATGTTATGAAAAAGGTCAGTCCATGGATCATGACCTTTTTCCGGATTGTGGTTTGTGGCTTCAGGCCTGAATGCTGTTTCTGTGGGAAAGTTCAATATTTTGACCTCTGTTTTCATGATATTTTTTTTCCAGTGGATACCTGAGCTGCAGCACTATGCTCCTGGAGTCCCTGTTGTCTTGGTTGGCACTAAGTTGGGTAAGTAGATCAATAGAACAATCTTTTTTCCTTGGGTCTCTTTTACTGTTCACCTGTTCAGATTGGTTACTTAAATTCTTTTACTCAATTTGACATTCTTAATTTCTGTTATGTGTGTTAAATAAGTTGTCTCTTTGATTTGATTGATTACTTAACTCTTACTCGATTTGATGTTCTTAGTTTCTGCTGCATGTTAAAATTAACTATGCAGCTTCCTATAAGAAACTTTGAAGTCCATTTTTTTTGGTAGCATAATGTCTATTATCTATGTCAATTCATTTTTTAGTAGAGTAATTTCTATTGTTTATGTCAATTACTTGTTTGCAAAAGTATGCTCAGAGATGTTCTAGTCATGCAAATTTTCTTTTATAGAACTGTTATTGATCGATTAGAAATCATGAATACCAATGTGGTATTATAAATCATTGTACAGAAGAAGTTTCCTTGTTTGCTAGTTCGATAAACATATAATATTAATATCTGGTAATATTCACAATCAGAATGCACTGCAATTGTTTACAGATCTTCGTGAAGATAAGCATTATTTGGCAGATCATCCTGGCCTCTCAGCTGTTACTACTGCACAGGTTTCATACTTATGCATTATAATTTTGATGCGCTCTTCCCATTTCCTGTATTATTATTCATGATAACATGAATCTTTGCCTTTATCATGAATCTCTGCCTTGTGCTTCTTGCTTCAGGGAGAAGAGCTTCGTAAGCAGATCGGTGCTTTATATTACATAGAATGCAGCTCAAAAACTCAGCAGGTGGTTGTTTGAATAATTTTTTGTTCCTAATCCAGTTCAATTTTATGCTCTCAATGTGTTTCATGTCGAACTTTTTGTTCAAGCGTGTCATTCTCTTCTTTCCTACACTTGCATTTCCAGAATGTGAAAGCAGTGTTTGATGCTGCTATCAAAGTTGTAATTCAGCCTCCTACAAAACCAAAAGAAAAGAGAAAGAAAAAGCAACATCGCGGATGCTCAATATTGTGAGTAGCACATTTTCTCTGTTCAAAGCTACAAGTCAAAACTTTGGGCGTACCTTTTGTCTCATAAATTTCTTCCCTTATATAGTCTTTTCCTTTTACACAATATTTTAATTCAAATCTGCGACAATTACACTGAATCATTGTTCGTCCATCCTATTTGTTAACGTTGTTATTATATTGACCATGCAAATTATAATCATGACAATTACGCTGAATCATTATTCATCCATCCTTTCCATTGTGTATTATCTACATAAAACACTTGTTCTCAGGCTGAAAAATATTTGATGTTGCAACTGCAGGAATATCTTCTGTGGTAGAAGACTTGTGTGCTTCAAATGAATCACTTGGATCTTTGATCTCCATTAATGGCTCTCTTTTGCGGACACGAAAGCAAAGACTGTAATGTTGATCGCCCTCTGTAAATGTTTACTAGCTTATGTGGGAGAAATGAGTTGCCAATGTTTGAAGAACCAGCTCATTCTCCGCTCAACTTAGTTCTCACTGGGGTGCTTAACTTGTAAAAGTACATTATATTAGTCCACTACCTGTCATTACACTTTATATGTAGTGTAAAGATAGTTTTTCAAGTACAAACCGTGAAACAGCATCAGCTTATTGTATGGAATCATAGTTTTATGCTTCTCATCTGCTGTTCCTTACTTGAGATAAGTGTACATGGCTATATTCAGTATTTAATATTTTTGTTAGGTTCTGCATACATAATAGAGTATGATAGATTAGGATTAATGTTCAGTTAACTTGGTGTTTCTAAGGAGATTGTTCTACTGATGTGGGTGACTGTTTACCAAAAGCAGAGATCTCCGCAAAGTCGTAAGATCATGTATGGGAGTAGGCATGTATGGGAGTAGGCGGTTTTCCATTTAGTTTTATTTGATTCTACACTTATCAATAAGTATATTAATTTGTCTCATAATCCTGCCAATCCTCTTCAACAAGATATCTAAGCTTCATGAATGTATGGGATTGGAATGCTCAAAGAATACCCTACATCTTTTGGCAGATTAATGACATTATTCTAAATTGTCACTTGTGACACCATCCATGACTTGTGACTATTTTTTTATGCCTGTAATCGACAATGAGATATTATGTAGTCATCAATCATGAAATCGTGAAACATTGTTTTTTCTTTGGAGGTAGTAAATCGTGCAACATTTGTCTCTTTCGAAATGATCCTATATACAAGTAGACTACCCACTCTTGTCTGTCTGTGTTGAACCTTATTGCTTCCTGGCCATCCACAAACAGATGGTTCAGGATTGATTGGTTTATTGCAGCCACGATTGTTGAATCTTAAATTTGGTGTTCTGTTGCTTAGTCCATGGCATTTTCTTGTTGATTGTTGTGCTTTCTTGTTACTTTTGGGTAGCAAAATTCTCAACTTTTTTAGTTGTCGCATCTGCTCCCGTGACTTCTTCAAAGAAGTAGTAACTCGACATACATATGAGTTGCTTCTGACAGCAGCCATTTGAGCCAGAGGAACCCAAGTTTTTGTTCTTTTGTTTCCAACTTCCCAATTCCCATCATATGATGCAGGCAGCAAAAAGAGGTGTTGATAGTTTCATAAAGGTGCCAAACAGAGAGCTGACAATGATGACCAAATAGGAACCCCCCCCCATGAGTACATATGCATGCCAATGTTTTCTCTCACTGCAACATTATTCTAAGTTCCTGCAGGTAGTCAATTAATAGTACTGGCCCCTGCTTTTTGCAAGCTTTCTGATCTCATGAGCTAGTTCTTGATGAGGTAGGCGTCCAGGTCGTTGAAGGTCTTGACTGCAGTCTCCTTGATAAGGTCCGGCTCAGGGACCTCGTCGCTCGCCTTGGCGTACTCGAGCGACCACTGCACCAAGCTCCCCTCGTCCTTGGGCGCCATCTTCAGGCCGACCTTGAAGGTCTTGTACAAGCTCAGCAGCTCGCCGTCGATCACGCTGTACGTCACCACCTTGTTCGCGTCGTCGGCTTCTTCCACCTTCTCCTTGGCAAACGTAACGAACGGAACTCCTGCAGTGCGACAGACAAGCCATGCATATATGTACTAAGTGCAAACTCAAATAAGACTGGAGAGAGGACGCCATTAACATGTTGCTGCGGCGTGCACGTACGTACCTTCAGCATACTTCAAGAGGCGAACGGTGCCGATGCCCTTGCCGTCGCCCTCGACGACTTCGATGCTCTTGTACTGCTCCGGGAAGACCTTGGGGAAGAGCTCCGTGGAGCTGCGCAGGGCGTCCCAGAACTTGTCCAGGGGCGACTTCACGGCCACTTCCACTTCCACCTTGGACGCCATCGATCGCTGATGTTGCTGTTCTACCTCAACGCTCTCTAATGGCGTCTATATATAACATTGCTGGGCGCAGGTTCCTGCATGCGTCGATACTGCGTCATCATGTTGGCGCGCATTAAGGCTATAAAAAGCGTTCTCAACTACCAACTACTGCGCCTGTGCTCCCAGCTTTTATTTCTTTTTTTGTTGGGTGATAGGTAATACCCCATCGGTGTCCAGGGGTACTAGTACCCGACTAATCCGGTGTTCGGACGGGTGGCGGCGAAAGAAAATCCTGGCCAAAGTGACGACTCTGGGGCTCGAACTCGGGGCTACTAGCTCTCTCGTCCCTCAATCCAGGACACAGACCCGCTAACCATCTGTGCCAACCAACCTTGGTTTACCAGCTTTTATTTCGTATCCTGCATGGCGGTGATGGTGGTGGTGGTGGTAGTGGAAGGAGCTCATGTTACAGGGCATGCATATGCATATTATATATACATATATATGGTACTGGTACAGATGTCTTTCTGAATCCGACCAAACCTGAGCATGCAGAGGGATTAAAGCTGCAATAATTCACCGAAAAAATGCAATAATTCGAGCCATCTGCTGCCTGAAATGGATCAAGTACGTGCATGCGAGTGCGAAGTGTGATAATGCTGGTGGTTGTGGTTTGGTGCGGTAGCTGGCTGCCGGAGGTGTGTTTTATGGAGCATTGTAGGAAGAAGGTAACTGCAGTACATTAGCATTTTGATTAGAATTGAAGGAAAAAAAACAAAGAAGGGTATCAGGACATGCATGGCAGCATTAAAGAGTTAACCTAACAGCAACAAATGAATTCATGCTCATTTGGCTTAATTAAGGCAACGAGAGAGGTTTATCTTTAGTGTTTTGGTTTCTAGTTGGATTAATAAAAGTTTAGTAAACTTTTGAAATCTTTTGTGCTATTTCTGTTTCCATCTTTTTGATGTATTAGGCATCTCTTGTGATAGAAAAGAAAATAATAAAGTGGCCTGATATTATTCTGTTGCAATGTAAAAACAGCTTTGCATTTGTTAAATGAGTTGAAAATTAAGTTTATGTGAAATAGAAAAAGAAGATTGCATTGATTAATCCTTAATTAGTCCTGATGTTCCCCACCCCAATTTTACCATTAAGAGTTGGTCCAATCGTGAATCAACGGTCAATCGAATTTGGCTCTTATTCAAAGTGAAATTTGTAAAAGGATTAGATTGAATCAAAATGTTGGATTTGTAAAAGATTAGATTGAACCTAGAACAATTCAACCACTTGTATTGTTAATCATAGTTTATTATAAAAACTGAAAAAATAAAAGAAAACCAATCATGTTTCTAACTGAAGAAAGGAAAAAAAAGTGAAATAAGAGGAATGAACATAAAAAGATTGAAGAAATAAAGGAAATATGTGGATGAAAAAAGAAAAAAAAAAGAAAGAGGACATAAAAATGAGCACCTAAATAGGAAAACAACTCTCTTAAATAATAATAAGGTTTTCAAAAATAAAATTATACTAAACAGAAAATTAATAATTTGAATTAATATGTCATGATAAATATAATATTATTGAATGTTTTATTTTTTTCATATATTTTTCGTTCTATTTTGTTTTTTTTTTAATTTATTGTAAATAATAATATTTTTATAGAAAATATTGGTTGAACCAATTGAAATTGGGTTTTAAAATATTGGTTGCAGCAAGTAAGTAAATCAAGCAACAGAAGGAAGATGGTCATGGACAAATTTAATTAAGATCTTAATTTTTCAAAGCTCTCAATTAATGGAACTTAATAATTGTGATGATATTAATCATGACAATTAGGTGGCCCACCTTGATGCCCAATTGAACATCAAATTGCTACATACGTCATCAATGGCCCAACATGGACGAATGAAGATGTATGTTGTTGTTGAGTCCACCGGCAAGCAATCCGTTGCAATGGACAATCAATTCTTTTTTTTTTTGGTAGATTTGAACTTTTTATATTAATTTTGATATTTTAAAAAATGACTAATTTTAGTAATTCATACGAATTTAAACTTCTTCCATATTCCATCATTTGATAGTAAATTCTCCTAATTCGTTAAACCCTCTAAACTGTGATTAGTAGATCTTGATTTTTCATTATGAAGGATAAAAGTATTTGACACTATTTGTTTAATTCGTTAAACCCTCTATATATTTAAAAAAAATATTAACTTATCCAAAATTATTGTGTTTGATAACAATAGCGAATTAACGAGTGAATAGTGATTTAATTAGTTAATAAAAATTCATTATTAGTGATCAATTAATATTTAAAGGTTAAATAAGATAATAAAAAATAAAATATATTTGTTAAATTAACTTATAATAATAAAATAATGTAAATGAATTTAATAAATTATTTGATTTATAATATTATGTACTCTTCAAAAACTTTTTATTGTAATATGTAATTAACTAATTTGTAATAATTTTTTTTAACTAGATTAGACATGCATAAACAAAACATCTAAACTAAAAAAGATATACTAATGTCAAAAATATAAAAATAATAATATATATTAAATGCATAATCAAAATATAAAAGTTTAATAGAAAAGTGAGATATAGCTCGAGAATAAAAGTTCAGTTATCAACCCAAATGTTTATCAAATATTTTATTATAAATAAAATAATGATTCGATCAAGTCAATTTTTCAAACTCTAATCTATTTTTTTTCCTGAATTGTCAAAACACAACCAAAAATATTAAAAGTGAAATGAACTTAGTTGTCAATATGATATAATATACGGTTATATCAGTTATCTATTCCATGTGCCTCCAGTGAATAATTCAAAATAATCACTTGTTATTAACTTACTGTAGTATGCAATTATTTAACCAATTCAAATTGGTTTATTTTTTTTGAAAGAACTGGCTTGATTTCACCCTAAAGCTACCTTCTTATGTGGGTCCAATATGACACAAAATACTTTTCTTTAGGAAAAACATACCGCGAATATGTTGCGTGCCTGTTGCATATTTTTCGAAAATGGTTTCAACGAAAGATATAAACCAACTACCTTTCAATACTTCTTCCTTGATTTGAGAGAGTAGAAAACGTGCTTAAATTTTCCAAAGAAAATAATAATAATAATAATAATAATAATAATAATAATAATAATAATAATAATAATAATAATAATAATAATAATAGCACTTGGTTTTCAAGCAGCAGTTAGATTATATCTTTCAAAAATATTTTCTTTGTTTTATTAATCCATGTACATTTTTTAGAATTGACATTGTTGAGGTGGCAAATTCGAAAAGACAGTGTTTGAAAGCTTCCTCCCAACGGCAGTATTTGACACTCTACTTTCCACTTTTTTTCCTTAAAGAAGAAAAAGAGGAAAAGAAAAAAAACTACTACAATTTTCTAGAAACATATGTTTGGGCAAAGCTTTGCACTTATTATCATGCTGAGTCACAAAAATAATCTTAATAACATGTTAATCTTATTAAGATTATGCATAATATTAATCTTTTACTTTTATACAATAAAAAAATAATTTTGCACTCAACTTTTAGAGTTTCATCAACATAATTATTGTGAAATGACAACATTTTTATATATGAATTAAGATGTCTCAAATTTATATTTTTCTTTTCCTTCTGTTATCTTTTTTATATATTTAAAGAAAATATTGAAGCATAGTTAGCAATAATTGAGCTGCTTTGGAACTGCATACGTAGTTCCCTCTCTCTGACGTTTTGAACTAAGAGTTCTGTAAGATCTTCTCCATTACTATCACACAATTCTCTCTCTTGCACTTTACTTATTGTAGAAGCACTAGAAGCATTGTACCTGTTTGCTTTCTCTCTCCTCCTTCTCCTCCTCATTCCTCATCTCTCCTCATGTAGTTTCCATTCCTTTACTCCATTCTTTTTTTTTCCTTTGGTTCTCCTGTTCTGAAGCCTCATAGGTGGTTGGAGCAACGGGAGGTGGTTGCCTGCCTCCGGCAGCTCTCGTTTCCCTTTCAGACGTAGAGCTCAAGAGAAGAGCGTCACAGGTGCAATTCTATTCCCTGTCTCTTTCTCCATCTCCCACACTTCTTTCTCTCTCCTGACCTGCCACCATCATTTGTTTTTTTGGGAGGTTTAGAAGTAATGCATCACTTTCACTTCTTTGGTTTCAGGGCTCCAAGGAGAGCTCTGTACTGCTCTCTCTGTGCTGAAGCGGATCACGTTTTGCTTCCTCTCTACCAGGTGAGCAAGCCAGCTTATATGCGCTGCACCATTTCATTTAACAATTCCTGTTACTTTATTCTACTTCGATTGAACGTTTCAAAAGGTGTATATTATCAAGCATCAACTTATTCCTGCTGCATGAAATGAAATCACAGTGCATTCGCACGTCTGATTAGAAGTATATATGTATGTGTGTATGTATCATGTGATGTGGTTTCAGATTTATGCCTTTTCTCGAAGCTATTCAGGTTAGATTGCTTTGCATGTTGTGTGTTTCATGAAATCACAACATGTTCATTTTGATTTCAGGAACTTGTTCTTTTCCATTTCTTTGTTCTTCTTCCTTGAGAGGGGCAATATGCCTTTTAACATAGTTAAAGCATGGAACAAGAGGAGAAGAAGCAAATCACATGATCATATCGACCACTGTAAGCAAGAATCTTTTTGTTCTTTTGCTTTCAGAATAGTTATTGGAAATATTTTATCCAATTTATGACCTCCTGGCAGGGATATACAAGCCTGTTGATTGCTGGCAGCTCAAGGATTCGAAGAAATCTTACAGAAGGGCTGATTGCTCATCTGTTTTCACTCTGAAGGAAATGGAGGAAGCAACGTGCTCCTTCAGTGATCAGAACTTGCTCGGAAAAGGAGGTTTCGGCCGCGTATACAAGGGGACTCTAAGGAATGGAGAGGTTTGCTAGTAGATGCATACTGAGATTGTACATATTATTTTTCATGGCCAGGGAATAATTAGGTGTTTCTTAGTTATGCTAATATTAATCAATGATAGATTAACTTGATCACATTGATAACACCTAGAAATGCTACCTTCTGCACCTTTTGTTACAAGATAATGAAGTATGTATTTATGAAAGCGGACTGTAATTTTGATTTAAGATTATGTTACTGATTGCATATAATTTACTGACAAAGTCAATATCATGATCTTCTTTGATTATAGAATTTGAATAATCTGGTGAACAATTCAAATCTACTTTTAACATGCATCTACTGTGTTAAGCATGTGAGCTGTGTCCTTTTACTGTCTTGTAGTTGGAATTTTACTGGAGATGTCTGAAGGCTTTTGTAAAGAATCCACAAACATGTGACTAAGGATTAACTGTGAAGAATGGTTTCAGATTTACTGACATTGTTTCTTATGTTGGTCTACATTTGTAGGTTGTTGCAATCAAAAGAATGGTTTTGCCAGTTTCTAAGCAATCAGATGGTGAACGTGAATTCAGAGTAGAAGTAGACATGCTGACCAGATTGGATCATCCAAATCTAGTCACACTGATTGGGTATTGTGCTGATGGGAAGGAAAGATTTCTTGTATATGAGTACATGCCAAATGGAAATCTTCAAGATCATCTGAATGGTTAGCACCCTCATCACATCCATCCTAATATCAAATGTCAGTCTTTTCTTGGCAGCATTTTCTGTGCAAATTGTGCGGCTCCATTTCGGTACTTGTCGTATCGCAGGAATTAGAGACGCAAAGATGGATTGGCCCTCGAGATTAAAAATAGCACTTGGAGCCGCAAGAGGCCTTGCTTATCTCCATTCAGGTTCAGATGTGGGCATTCCTATTGTACATAGAGACTTCAAATCTACCAACATTCTCTTGAGTGAATACTTTGAGGCAAAGGTAATGAAGCATATGTTGATCTTATAAAAAAGCTAGTACAGCTGTGTTGGTATGATGATTAGAGCTGAACTTTTTTCAGATATCCGATTTCGGACTTGCTAAATTGATGCCAGATGGACAGGATCTAAATGCAACCACAAGGGTCCTTGGCACTTTTGGTTACTTTGATCCTGAGTATGCATTGGTATGGATCTACTTAAAATTGCATATAGTGTCACTATCTGATCTTGTATCATTAATCTGCCAATGAGTCATCCCGAATCTTTAGTTAAATTTTATGATCAATACCAATTAACTAAATGAAGGATTAACATCAGCTGTCAAATGTGTCTCTGATATACCTTTTGGACATTGACACTGACTTGTAGAACGAGCAACAATAACCTGAACATGATTTTGAAGTCTCTTCTGGTCTTATGTGATCATTAACAGAAGAGCACTTCTATATCATCCTAACTATCCTCCTAAAAATCCTCCTAACCCCTCACAATGACATCCTTTGTATTTTCATCAACTTTTAAGGGCAAATCATTCATGTGAGAAGGATTTATCAGAAATATTGGAAACAGCACTAAAATCAGACTAAAACTTCATAAACACATGAGCACATATCGAATGTCAGAGCAAAGCTAAATCAGATGGAGCTTTGTACGATTCTTCATGTGATACAGCATCATTATCTTGTACTGCCCCTACTGATATCAAGCAATGGTTCATTCTTTTGGCACCATGCAGACAGGAAAGCTGACATTGCAGAGTGACGTCTATGCATTTGGCGTCGTTCTGCTTGAGCTGCTGACCGGCCGTAGAGCACTGGACTTAAGCCAAGGCCCTGCAGATCAGAATCTTATGCTGCAGGTACACAGTCGTCTGACATGGGCATCAATATACTCTGCAAGAATCTTGTATAGATTTTGGGAAGTCCAAACTTGGATTTGTTCTGTTTTCACAGGTAAGGCATCTTTTGAACGATCGGAAGAAGCTGCGCAGACTGGTAGACCCTGAGATGCCCAAGAGCTCCTACACCATGGAATCAGTCGCAATGTTCGTAAATCTCGCCTCCCGCTGCGTGCGCATTGAAAGCAGCGGCAGGCCGTCGATGCCGGAATGCGTCAAGGAACTGCAGCTCATTGTTTATACCAGTATGAAACTTTAGTGGTACATCTTTTGAGAAATAAATGATAAGGTATTTATGATCATTTCCTCATGATAAGGCAAGTGTACCTGTAAAATTACTGTAAAAATCTTATTATTTTTCTTATATATTTATTTTAGACCTTACAGAAATTTCTCTAGCTATGGAGGTGTTGTTTGTACATATACATAACCATACAAGTTGGATTATATATGTAAGTCATCAAATAAATTAAAATTATTAATTTTAATTATAGTATTTGCATTGTTTTTTTTCAAAATTATGAATAATCTTAAATAATTTTAAGGCGATTTATACAAATAGGACAAAAAGTGATTTTTATAGAGATGTATGTATTCTTTCTTTGGTTAAGAACAAAAGACTAGCAAACTAAAGTTATGCATAATTTTAATAATAAAGAATTAAAGATGTACAAATTAAAGTCACTTTAGACTAAAGCTAGGCAAAATATTAAATCAAAGTTACATGTCCTATTTTCCTTTTAGAATTATATGCATCATACTATATTCTTATTTTGAAATATTAAAAAGAATAAAAAATAAGATAACTTATTGAAAAAATATCTTTTGTGGGACAAAGCTTATAAATAATTTTAATAATAAAGAATTATTTCGTGCAATATTACTACATTCACTGGTATCAAAATTTTTACAATTTCGATTACTCTTACTAATTCATATCATCTCTAAGATGACAATCTAAATTTTGGTGTATATCTTGATGGTTACTTAATTTACAATAATGACACTTTTTAGTAAGAAAAAAGATATATGCTTCATAGTTCATAATATTTTATCGACTAAAAGTAACTTGAGATAGCACTAAAATACTCGTGTATGTAGTACTAAACAAGAGATTGTTGATTATTTTTATTTCACAATTAAGGTAAAATATCATATGTATGCATTATCTCACAAATATTACTATCAGTATACGAAATATCAAAAGTCGCATATGTAGCAATAAACTTTAACGGAAAAAACATTTACAATGACGTTAGGGTAAATTTACTTCATAAAGAAAGTAGTCATTTTAAGCTAATTATCGATTATTATATACACAATGCAAAAGTACAATGATATGAAGTTAGGACTGAAAATAAGTCTAAATGTTTCATCCATCGTGCCCGCACTGATCCAATCTTTTAAAAGTTTGTCCTAATCTAAATTAATTTCAAATTTTCATATGGGGATTGGATCTTATTCAATAGTGCATAATTAAGATCGGGATTGGAACAAATTCAAAAATCTTGAATTATATCTCGACCCAACTCAATTACGATTATTATATTTTAATAATTTATAAAATAATCTATTAGATGCTCAATTCTATATAAAATATTGTAGTTAAATACATATTGGGTCAAAATCTTTTCAATTGCATAGAAAATATTCTGACCGAAAAAAAAAATTATATAGAGAATACAATAAAACTGAAGATAATATGAAAATAAAATGTACATAAATCTCACTAGGTTGAAGAGTGTATTTCCCCACATACTCTATGTATATATACACTAATTTGATCGAAAGTTACGTTTTCACTTTCGAATTAGTCGCACGGTAATAATACTAGACATAGACATATTTAGATCGAATACATAAACGTCTATATAATATTTATTTACTTATTTAACTTAGGTTAAACCGGAATGTCCAAATTTATTCCAAGTTAAGTATTGAACACTTTGGGCCTGGCAATCCGGATTCAGGACGCGCACTGCTCTTGATTATGTCCACCCATAAAACATAAAAGTTAATTTTATTAGATGATATTTTACGAAATTCAAACATCATTTTTTAATCCGTTTACTAATTGAATCATCCATATACTTTCTACTTGGAATTACACAGGATTTTTGCGAAAAAGGTTTCCACTCCGACAAAAGATAAAAAAAACATATTGTATGAATAAAGAAAAAGAATAAACGAGCATAATTTTGCTTTGTAATGAAGCAAGATTGATCATACCCCTCACCGATCTCAACCTTTCACATGATGAGAAATTCCTTACCTCAAACATTAAACAAGAACAAAAATAAACAGAATAAATTAGAGAAACATGTTTATACAAATCTTGATGTTAATCTATTTTCTTTTACTGAAGATTAATATTTTTGGGGGATGAAACATATTCTTTTGTCTTAGAACATTTTTCAAAATTAGAATAAACATGTATTTACATAGATTGTAAATGTCTATTATGATATGTTTGTTTTGCACAAATAAGTTTCAAATAAAAATGAATTCTAAAATATGCATTCTATTTTTTCTCTTATGAAACGAGAGAACAAAAATATAACTTGAGATATGAGATAGAATGTGAAATAGCAAAACTTTTGAACTCTAGTGAAGAAGAAAGTATTTTCTGCCGATTAAGATCTTTTTGCTATCAAATGCAAATGCTGAAAAATAAATAAACAGTAGAAATTCACCTTTTATATCAAAATAATAAGAGCACTTAGTATAAAATAAAGGAGGCTTTAAGGAGATGTCTCCTAAATAAAGTAAGAGACATGCATCATATCTCCTACTCTTGTAACCATCTTAAATGTTAGATGGATCAGAAAATACTTTTAAATCGCATGATTTATTGACAAAATATTTTGGCATTTCCCCCTCTGATTTTAGGGCAGCGAATTCTCCCCTCAATCGATATTCATCAACGGCCCGGCGTCGCCCTTCTCGAAGCCCGACGACCGCCCTGTTCTAAACCCGATGTGAAGCCTCCACAACTGTGAACAAAGAATCTTACTTTTATGGTAAAGTTAGCAAAATAATTTTCGTTTGTAAACTCGATAAATCATAAATGTTTCATTTATCTACTTTTTGGTCTTCATAGGAAAACTTTCCCTTCCAAAATAATTGATGTGGTAAATGAAAATTTTCTAATGTTAGAACTTTTCTCTTATGCCAATCATATGGTAAATGATAACTTTTTGAATCTTCCATACTTGTTTCAATCATGGCCCAAAGGAAATGCATATTGATAAAGAAAAAATCTAACGTTGAGGAAACTCATATTGATAAAGAAACAATCTAAGGTTGACATTATCAATCTAAATTGTCTCTGAAAAGATTATTATTTATTAAATTATTAGTAATATACAATGCTGCATAAATAATGTGTGTGATAATTTTTATTTTTTAGTTACTATATAAAAAATTAATAAATAATAGATCACTTTTATCAAAATATTCTTGAACAAAATAATTAAGTATGCACATTTATGTAAATTTGATTTGAATGTCAAGAACTTGAATAATAAACATATATCCTAAACTCATAAAGTTTATACACAAAACAAATAAAAAATTATAAAATAAGTAGTATATTATTTTCTATAAAAGATAATAAGAAACCAATAATTAGTATTCAATTATTATTATATTACAATAATTAATAATAAATTATTTATTATTAATAGTATAAGAATAATCCATTATAATTAATTAATCATAGGAATATGAAAGTTAATAGAAATAATAATAATAATAATAATAATAATAATAATAATAATAATAATAATAATAATAATAATAATAATAATAATAATAATAATAATAATAATAATAATAATAATAATAATGATAATGACAATAATCTATTTAATTATATGATAAAAATAAAAAATAATACTAAAGTGAATAATAATAATTATACTACTAATAAAATATTATATTATTAATTATTTTAAGAAATCTTTTAAGAACAAAACTTAAGAGTTAATTTGAATTGTCACCTCTATGGACAATTTAAATGGTCCCTTCAAATACAATGTGCACACAAGATATCATAAAAAAAAGGCAATAATGCACTCGTAAATTGTAGCCCCTGTAGTTTATATTTTGTATGATCACCAACCGCATCACTTAGCTGAAAATCTGAGTGATCTCTATCAACAATATTAAGTGGGAAAACAAGTGCAAAACCTCCAATTGGAAATATTAAAATGTCGTGGAAACAACTTGAGATGATATCAAGGACAAACAGAATTATTTTATAAGCGCAATACAATTTCACAAAAAAAAAACGATGTTAAATAAATCAAATTAGTGATCGAATTTCAATTTCTAATGTGCTTGTTTTTAAATGCCTAGAATTGAAATAATTTTTCATGGACATTTAACTTTTTATTTTCTTTTTTTATTAAAAAAATATTTATTGGACATTCTTATTGAATTTGGTACTTAAAGTATATAGATCAATCTTTAGTTATAACTTGATGCCAATTATAGGTGAATACACTTATGCACTGTGAAATTACAATTCACTTAGTCAATAGATAAATTTCACTTATGTGGAGTGTTATATACTCTAACATACATTTATAATCGATCTGTACTACACTTTCAAATGGATCAAAAGGACTAGTCCTAAGCTCCATTTTTAGAATTCTATTTCTTCGAAAGCTTAAATTATGTGGGAAAATATTAGTCTCTATATTAATATTCTTATAATTTTATAGACAATAATTAAATTTACTAGCAATTAAAATAATGCAATAAATCATAGTCATCTGGATAGAAAAAAAAATATGAGTTTAACTCGAACAATATGAACTCATTTTATTTTCTGATTTTTACATTGCCCTTTGTAAAAAAAAAGCTAAAAAAATGAATACGTAGCAATTGCTTTTTATCAGTAGTTCTTCTTCCTCTTCCTTGGGGACCCATAAAACCTTCGGCGACTCCAAATCCTGGCAAGCAGCACTTAGAGCACGACGACGGCTGGTAGGCGTGAGCGTCCAAAGGATCTTGGTCTTGGTCTCCAATTTTTAGGAGTGAGCGTCCGGGATGCTGTGGTGAAGACAGCGGGCGGCCAGAGATCCTGAGGGATCTTCAATGCCAGGAGTGGGCGTCCGGGATGCTGAGGTGAAGTCAGCGGACGTCCAGTGCAGTTGAAGATACAGGAACGACAGTGTCAAGCGTTCGGTCATAGGAGGTGGCGGACAACCAGGAGGCTTGTTAGGAGTCTTCAAGGCAGAAGTGGTGTCTAGGATGCTGAGTGAAGTCAGCGGACGACCAGTGCAGTTGAA
>LTAE01001175.1:44251-56703 GCA_001647135.1 Pontederia paniculata | reverse complement strand
ATATATATATATATATATATATATATATAGATAGATAGATAGATAGATAGATAGATAGATAGATAGATAGATATGCTTATTCGAACATATATACAGTAAAAAACTTTGGAGATTTAATCAATTGGATAGCGAAATTGATTCCTAGGATAAATTAATTTGATTAGAAATTTTCTTTTGCTCTCATTCAAATATTATATTAGTTAAATGTTAATAATTTTTTTACATCGATAAATTTTGACTGAAAAATAGAAAAGAAGTACGGAGGCCTAATTTCAACATATATGCAATAAAAAAGTCTGAAATTTGACATAATTGAATAGCAAAATTATATTGAGAAAGTTAGTAGCGAATTCAATCCTTAAAATAATTAATTTGATTAAATTTTATTTTTCTGTTCTCACTTAAAATATTATATTAGTTAAATATTAATAATCTTTTACACTAATAAATTTCGACTGAAAAATAGAAAAGAAGACGGAGACCTATTCATTTTTGTGTGACTGCACAGCAACCACGAACACTTTTGACTGTACTGGAGACACTCGTGAGCGTAACGAGGATCCATCAACACCCCAAGGTAAAAAATGTACTCGATCAGCTGCCTTTTTGTCTTTGCCCCTCGGGTGCCTCTCCTTAACAATTCTGCAGTAGCAGCAGTGTCAGTACTAGTACTATTGCCAAGAAAAAAGAAAATTAAAAACAAATACTTGCCCACCAATTGAAATTGGATGAACCCACGGATAGGATAAGTCCTGTACGTAATTAATTACGATAAAATCTTCCAAATATATACTAATTGAAAAAAAATACTTATTATTTTTAACATTCCTTAAAAAATGATAAGAGGGTTAAATTTTAATATAAAAGATGAAGCTTTGTGAGAGAAAAATAATTTCTCATTTAAAAAATAAACTCCAATTTTTTTGTCGAGGCTAATCTATCTTTAGAATACATTTTTCGATTGATCAATTTATTTCATAATATCAAACAGCATAAATTTAAGAAATTATTTTTCTAAAAGAGTATTTTCGTCAACTTGCTCCTGTTCGTCCTATTAACAAGGACGCTGCATGCACTTTGTCCTCCATTAGATAAGAAACAGCAGACTCTGACAGATGCTTTGGTGTGGCAAAAAAAAGATCAGTAAAATAGCAACAAGATGCCATGTATATGTACCGTCCTTCGACATATATATGCCTGCAATGGCATGCAACCACATGTGTGTTCGCCCTTGTTTGCTTTGGTACGTACATGAGATAATTATTTTCAAAAATCATTACTCAGTTCTCAGCCTTTTGGCTAAAATAAAGCTTAGTTTGTATTCTTATTACTGATTTCTGTTATTTTCCACTGCGCTAAGATCAATTGTTTTCCTTTTGAAAGGTAATCTGTTATGTCCTTGCACAAATACAACAAAGATGATATCAATAGAACGAGGCATTAGGAAGATAAGAAGGAAAAAGCAGCAGCAGCATAGGAAAAAGCAACAGCAGGAGTAGAAAAGGCAGAAGCAGAAGCAGCATCAGAAGAAGAAACCGAAACAGAAGAAGAAGAAAATAGGAAAACAGAAGAAACTGAAGAAGAAGCGCACATCACAGAAACAAAAGAGTAGGAAAATGAAGAAGAAGAAGAAGTCAAGGAAGTCAAAGGGAAAGAACAAATAAAACCGGAAGAAAGAGGAAGAAATCAAGGAGAAAACCAGCACGTTTTGTAGATTTCGTAATGTAAAACCAAATATTGTGAAAAGAGTAGGAGAAGGATAAATCGGAAAACACGGTGTAAAAGGAGATGAGATGTATAGATTATCTGAGATTTTAAAGAAATAATAGAAGTTTGGGAGCCGCCGGGAGCTCGAATCTCTCGTTCTCTTCTTCACTTGTGTCTTCTTGTTCATCACTACTTCATTTTCCTTCAAGCGACATCCGCGGTAGACTTCTTCTCTTCTGTGAAGCTTCGGCAGATCTTGAGTGTGGCTGCGACGATATTGGCTTCTCCGGCGACAACGGCGACCCGGAGGAAGACGGCAACAGGATCCGGCGGAGTGCGCAAGGCGACGACAGAATCATAAAACCTGCACAAGAAAAATGAGGAGATCGGAGAGAGAAAAAGAGGATTACGGCTTTAATATTTTTGGAAAGGCGGAGCACTCAAGGTCGACCGTGTTGGCGCGCGTGCGAGTGGGCCGAGCGGCAGCTGTGGGCTTGAACAGTAACCTGCATAGTGAAGTTTCTCAAATTACTCGTTAATTCTTAAAAAAAAATAGAAGACCGATCTTAACATTGGTAATTTCATTGAGAGTTCTACTTGTTTCTTGTCTACACACTGGAATTCTGAGTTCTTTTCTGCACAATTGAAGAAAATTTATGGGTTCTTGATTAATCTTCAGGCAATTTACCTTCAAAACCTACAATGTTGTTGAGTGTTCTAAGAGGGAGATATCAGTTTTGAAGAAGAAATCATGTCGGATGAAAATATGAATCAATTTCTGGTTCGAATGGAAAACATGATGGCTTCAATGAATGATAACTTTACTATTGTCAATGATACTCTAGCAACACTAGTCATGAAGTTTGATAGTATGAGTCACAAGATTGTTGCATCTACTCATCATAGTCCTTATGATCCTTTCCATATTCCATCGGTAGATACTACTCATTTAGTGGACACATCTATTGCTTTAAAGAAGGCAGATAACATGCAAGAACAGAAAGTGTTGTTCTATGAATCCAAAGGACTATGTTCAATTCTTGACACTCAACAATTTATTAATCAATAATTTGCTTTTATTAGAGAAGAACTACTAGAACTGCATAAAGATGAATTCAATGCAATACGTCAAGAAGATGAACGTGCACATGAAAAATCTTTTCAGAAAATGGTTTTCGGCAATAAGGAAATGGTGACAATTTGTTGAAGCTCTAATCTTTTCAGCTTTAATTCAACAGTTCCTCTTTCTACGATTCATGATGATTCAATGACAATTTTGAAATGCCAGAATTTGAAGATAATAGCAAGTGACAATTATCCTATTGAAGTTGGGATGCTTAGTTATCATTACTCATTCTTTCTCTATTCTAGTTTCAAACATTTGGAAATGAGTAATCCACCGATTTTTTAGAATTCTTTTTTTGTTAAAGGGTTATTCATAATTGGGATGCTGACCAGTGGAGACTATGACTTGCACTATGATTATGAGGGGAAGTCCTACAAGGATATGTTCTGGTTATTTTTGTATAGGAAGGAACAATTTAAGCAAAGTTCAGCAACATATAAAGATCTATCAACATTTTCGGAAATAAATAAATAAATAATCCAATTTTAACATCGAGGACGATGTTATTTTCAAAGGAGGGAGGAAATTGTTATGTCCCTGCACAAATACAACAAAGACGACATCAATAGAATGAGACATTAGGAAGATAAGAAGGAAAAAGCAGCAGCAGCAGAGGAAAAAGCAACAGCAGGAGCAGAAGAGGCAGAAGCAGAAGCAGCAGAAGAAGAAGAAGAAACCGAAATAGAAGAAGAAGAAGAAAACAGGAAAACAGAAGAAGTTGAAGAAGAAGCACACGTCACAGAAACAAAAGAGCAGGAAAACGAAGAAGAAGAAGAAGAAGTCAAGGAAGTCAACGGGAAAGAGCAAATAAAGCCGGAAGAAAAAGAAAGAAATCAAGTAGAAAACCAGCACGTTTTGTAGATTTCGTAATGTAAAACCAAATATTGTGAAAAGAGTAAGAGAAGGAGAAACCGGAAAAATACGGTATAAAAGGAGATGAGATGTATAGAAAGGAACTTATCTGAGATTTTAAAGAAATAATAGAAGTTTGGGAGCCGTCGGGAACTCGAATCCTTCGTTCTCTTCTTTCACTTGTGTCTTCTTGTTTTTCACTACTTCCTTTTCCTTCAAGCGACATCCGCGGTAGACTTCTTCTCTTCTGTGAAGCTTCGGCAGATCTTGAGTGTGGCGGCGATGATATTGGCTTCTTCGGCGACAACGGCGACCCAGAGGAAGACGGCAATAGGATCCGGCGGAGTGTGCAAGGCGACGGCGGAACCATAAAACCTGCACAAGAAAACCGAAGAAGTGAGGAGATCGGAGAGAGAAAAAGAGGATTACGGCTTTAATATTTTTGGAAAGGCGGAGCACTCGAGGTCGACCGCATTGGCGCGCGTGCGAGTGGCCCGAGCGGCAGCTGTGGGCTTGAACAGTAACCTGCACAGTGAAGTTTCTCAAATTACTCGTTAATTCTTAAAAAAAATAGAAGACCGATCTTAACATAATCAAAGAAAGTGATAAATGTATTGTTGTGAAGAATCAATAGAGCACAAAAGTAGAAGTGAAGTTTTCAGCTGATAATGAAGATGAAAATACATTCAATTCATTATGTAAATCAATGAAAAGTTTGATTATTATGTAAATCAATGAAAAGCTTGAGAAAATACACATCATGCCACCCGTTGCAAATTGCATGGTCCAATTATTTCATTCCGACCATTCCATTTGTGGCAATCGACGTACTTTTTTTCCTCTTCAATAAAGTATCGTTGCTATTTAAAATTATTATCGACTTCACAAAATCAGTTTGTTGGCATGTTCTTAATTGGCTTTTACATATCAGAACTTGCTTTGTTCGATATGAAGCATATGCAAAAAAATGTTTATCTTGTTAGTTGTTACCATTGTACATAATGTTTAACTTCATATGGTCACGTGCATAAAAATCTGCATACCTTCACACCACCCATAAGCAATTAAAACAGATCATGCAACTTACCAAGAACTCTTTTGAAACATTGATTTTATAACTCATAAACATTGTCGGTTATATGATAAAGACTCCCAAATATTTTTCAACAGATCCATTAAAAAACCTCCAAACTCAAAATTTTAAACATTATGTTGGTACACTTGCATATGTTAAGAAAAGATTGAATAAATATTTACGAAATTATCTTTTTTTAATGTATAAATTTAAATAATAATAATAATAAAAAGAGTTAAATCAAATCAGGATATAAAATTTATTCTCTAATCTTAACAGAGAATACAGAATAAAAGCCTCAAAAATTAATCTTAGATCTTACAAATATCTTCAAAAATCGGAATAAGTGTCAGAAAGATCTCACTGAAATATTGAATATTGATAAGAAGACTCTAGAGAATCTATGCCTGAATTTTTATTAAAAACGGATCAAAATTCGCCTTCAAATGAAACCCCAAAAGACTTTATCTCTCCTCTCTATTTTTGTTTCCTCGGCGGCTCGACACACACGGCGACTAAAAAAAACTTATTTTTCCTTCTTTGACTTAATTTCATGGCTTCTCTTATCTTTTACAATTATCTCTATCATCATGCTTTTGTAACTTTGCATCGCTGGCGTGTTGGAGTTGGACTCAAATCTCCTCCACCATTTTTTTTCTTATTACATCATTTGGTCCCCGCAATATATTAATAAGGCCCAATAAACTTTTCCTTATTAATTATGCAGTGGACTTTAACAAACATGCATGATGTTGCTCTTTGCAGAACTCATTCTTCTCTCAAGATAGAGATTTAGTCATCATATCTGACATATTTTTTGTCAACATGAATCTTCTTAAGGTAAAATCTCTTTTTTTATCTCATCACGAATTCAGTGATAACGCACATTAATATGCTTGGACTTAGAATGAAAACTAGAATGCTTACTCAGATGTATAGCAATCTAATTATCACATTGAACCGGATACCCTTTTTGCCTCAAACCTAAGTCCATTAGAAATTGATTCATCCACAGAACTTCCTTGCATGCTTCAGTAGCTGCGATATATTTCAGTTATTGATAGTGCAACACACTTCTATAACTTGGACTGCCATGAGACTGTTTGTAACACCCCCGATCCATTTAAGAAATTGTTCGCTTTGGGTCAGTGGCTCGCACAAATTTAAAACGCGTTTTTTGTACTTCATATGGGCACGTACATAATGTTTGGTTTGATGTAATTGGTGGTAATCGGAATTTCAATTACCGTAAACGCAATTCTCATGTTTGGTTTGACGTAAACATGACTACATCAAATAATTGTATTTACTGCATAGGAAGTTGTGCCAAAAATTCGATTACATGCAAATATATTTACATCAAAAAATAAAAATAAAAAAAATAAAAACAATAAAAACAATAAAAAAATAAAAACAACAAAAAAATAATTTTAAATTTCACTTATATTTTATTTAATTATTTGTTTATTATTACATGATAATATTTTATTCTAACTCCTGTAAATGCTAATCATATTAAAATATTTATCTACAATTATTTACATTCCGGAATTACAATTATGTCAAACCAAACTAACCCTAAAAAGGAGTGATATCAAAAAAATATGTGAAATACTTATATGATAAAAATGATATATAGAAAAGATAAACTTTTTTTCAAACTTAATTTGCATTATCGTGCACCGAAATTTTTCACGCTCAATGTTCACACACACGACATCACTCCCTCCCTACCTTCGATCAACGCTTTCAAGGATCCCACTCTCTTCTTTAAACCTCTGTTTTTTTGTTAACACTTATATGATAAAAATGATATGTACAAAAGATAATTTTTCATAATTATTTATTTGTAATTTGAATAATTATAACTTGGACTAACTTTCATTCTCATCATCATTTTGGGGTCTTACACTGTTGCTCCTGCAAATAACATCAAGTAACCAGAAGTAGACTTACTATTATACACGTCACTTGACATGTCAGCATCAGCATAGTCCTCTAGTATTGTATCAGAGTCACCAAAACATAAGTAAACTTTAGAAGTGGCTCGAATATATCTGAGAATCCACTAAACTGCATCTCAATGCTCTCTTTACCAAAATTTGATAGGAATCGACTGACCACATCAAATGCATATCTATGTTTGGCCTTGTGCAAATCATTGTATACATCATACTACCAACTATATATGCATATGGTACATACTTCCATCTTCTGTTTCTCAACATTGCCTATAGGAAACTATCTAGAACTCAACTTGAAGTGATTTGCAAGTGACGATAAAATTGTTTTTGTATTCTTCATATTGAATCTATTCAAGACTTTCTCAATATACTTCTTTTGGAATAGCCACAATTTGTGCTGCTCTCGATCATGAATAATCCTTATGCTAAGGATGTGCTTTGCTGCTCCTAGGTCTTTCATGGAAAAGCATTGGCTAAGCTCATATTTTAGTCTATCAATCTTGTTTCTATCATGACCTACAATAAGCATGTCATCAACATGTAGCAACAGAATGATGAAATCATCATGTGAAAAACATTTCCGAAGACACGATGACTTGTGTTTGTCTTATTGTATCCTTGATGCATCATGAATGACTCAAACTTCTTGTGCCACTAACGAGGTGCTTGTTTGAGTCTATATAAGTTTTTTTTATAATTTACATAATAGATGTTCATTGCCTTTCACCTAAAACCCTTTTGACTACTCCATGTAAAAAAAATTCCCAGGTCATCATGGAAAAACATTGTTTTGACATCAAGTTGCTCAACTTCCAAGTTCTTGCTTATAGTTAATTCAAGAACTATAAAATTGATATCTTAACCACTAGTGAGAATATCTCATCAAAGTCCACTATTTCCTTCTGTTTGAATTCTTTGACAACTAATCTTACTTTGTATCTTAGGTGTGGATTATTTTCTTCACTTTTCAACCAAAATACTCATTTATTCCTGAGTGCTCTTTTGCCTTTAAGAAGCTTCATCAGTTTATATGTATTGTTCTCATGCGGAGATTGCATCTCCTCCATCATGGCTTTCATTCACTCAATTTTTTGCTCATGTGATAAGACTTTTTTCATAATATCCTGGTTTTTCCCTTTCAATTAATAACACAAACTCAGTTGTAGGGTACCGTTTTGATTCTTGTCTTTCTCTTGTTGATCTTCTCACTTGAGGATCTAACTATATCTTACTCAATAGGTTGCTCAACATTATCATCAGCTTGACTATATGAAGGTGCATCTGAATCATCTGATCAGTATTATTTTTGTTGTCATCTTGATCAGCTCCTGAAATTGTGTCATCTTTCATTGGTGCTTCAACTAAACTTGGTTCAGCTAAATAATCTTTAAATAATGTTGGCTATTTAACTTTCGGTAGATCTTCAATTGTTTGGTGTCCAAGAACACTACATCTCTGCTTTTGACCATTTTTATGTCAATAAGATCCCAGAGTCTGTAGTCAAATTCTCCATCTCCATACCCAATGAAGATACACTATTTCGTCTTGTTGTTGAGTTTTGATCTCTCATCTTTGGGGATGTGAACAAAAACTCTACAACCAAATACTCTAAGATGTTTGTATGAAATATTCTTTCCTATCCAAACTTTCAAAGGTATACTACCATCTAGAGGTGCTTATGGTAATGGTTGATTAAATCAACCGTAATAATCAATACTTCACCCTAAAAGTCCTTAGATAGCTTAGCATGTATAGCAAATATCTGACACATTGTTTAATTGTTCTGTTCATTCTCTCAGTCACACAATTTTACTGAGGAGTCTTGGAAACTGTGTTCTCAAGTCTGATGTCGAAGGTGTTGCAGTACTCTTCAAATGGACCTCTGTATCCGCCATCATTGTCTACGCCAACACACTTGAACTTTCTGTCAGTTTCTCTCTCAACTTTGGCGTGAAATTTATGTATTCACCTGATCTTTGTGCATTATAAGAATAACCCAAACCCTTCTAAAATGATCATCAATAAATATAACAAACTAAAGAGAACCACCTAAAGTTGTATCATTCATATAACAACATCAATATGCACCAAATCAAGTATATGCAATCTTCTAAATAAGAAGTTCTATGAAATGAAACTCTAATTTGCTTACCAGCTAAATAATACACACATATATTAAGAGATGTGTCTTTTATACCTAAAAGAGGATTTTGTCGAGTCAACATCTGATTTTTTTTCTTGCCTATGTGACCAAGTCTTTTGTGCCACAACTCCAAAGGAGACATTCTTCGGTCATATTTACTTCACCAGATGTGCTTCAATCTTATAAATTGTATGATGTCTTTGTCCTCTTGCCAGAAGTAATGAACCTTTCTTGAGTTTTCACACTCTCCCTTAGAAGTTGTTTTTATAGTCTTCCTCATTTAATTTTCCAACTGAAATTAGGTTCAACTAGACATCATGTACATGCCTCACATCTTTCAGCACAATTTTAGGTTCAACTAGACATCAGATACATGTCTCACATCTTTCGGCACAATTTTACAATATTTGTCGGTCTTCAGCTGAATATTACTAACGCCAGCAATTAGGGACTCACACTTGTTTTCCATCTAAATTGACCCAAATGTACCCACTGTATATGTCGAGAAGACATCTCTACGAAGGGTAACATGAAATGAAGCTGCAATGTCTAAGATCCTGACTCACAACGTTGACACAATCTTCTTCAATAAAAAAGTACACATCACCAGATGTGGTCACTGCAACGTTGTTTTCATCACTGCCCTTCTTCTCCTTTTCAGCATCGTCAGACCCTTCATGTGATTTGTCACGTTTTAATTTCTTGCACTTTTTCTTGAAGTGTCACGACTTGCTAAGGTAATAACAAGTAAGATCTTTTCTAGACTTTAATTTTCCCCTGGACCTCGATCGATCCTAATTGTGAGAGTTTCTCTGATTGCTTCTTCCACGATCTTCCACAATCAACGCTTTTGATGAGTTGTTGAATCTGTGCTTTTGTCTTCTTATCTCTTCATTGAACAAGTTATCCTTGATAACTTCTAAAGATAGCTTTACCTTTGGAGCAGAATTATTTAGAGAGACAACAAGTGTTTCTCAACTATCAAATAACGAACTCAGTAATAGTAATGCTTTGATCTCATCATCAAACATAATTTTTACGAATGTCAACTTGTTAATCAAATCCTGAAAGCTACTCAGATGTTCTACAACAGAATGACTATCTTATACTTTAGTTTAACAAGTTTCTTCATTAATAATACCTTATTTTGCGGTGATTTGCATTCATACATCTTTTATAATTTTTTTCATATTTGATCAAGCTCATCAATATTTGCAATATGATGAAACACCTTATCGTCGACCCACTATCGGATTTGTGCAACTATCTTGATCTTTAATTTCTGCTACTTTGTGTCATTCATGTCCTCGGATTTTGCAGTATCACATTCAATTGATCATAAAGGTCTTTGCAATTCAAATAGTCTCTCATCCGAGATCTTCAAATAGAATAATTTGGTCATGTCAGCACAAGCATCCGACTGGGGGCATTATTGTCCTTCACTAAATTTATGTAGCTTGATAACCTTGCTCTCATACCACTGTTAGGAAAAGGTTGAATAAATATTTGTAAAATTATCTTCTTTTTCTTAATGCATAACTTTAAATGGGGTGATAACGATAATATAGAGAATTAAATCAAACAAGAGGCATACAAGATTTACGTGGAAAACCTCTCAAGGTGAAAGAAAAAACTACGGGAGCGAGTGGCAAATATTTCACTATGAAAAATAGCATTATACAAAATTTCTTCTCTGATCTCAACAGAGGAATAAAAAATAAAAGTCTCAAGAATTAATCTTGGATCTTGTAGAATAATGTCTCTCGAAATTGGAATAGGTGCCAGAAGGATCTCACCGGAATATCAGAGATTGATAAGAAAACTATAAAGAATCTATATCTAAAGATTTGTTGAAAACAGATCAAAACTCGCCTCAAATGAAACCCTACAAAACTTTTTCTCTCCTCTTTATTTTCATCTCCTGATGGCTTGGCACATGCGACGACCGAAAAAAAAAACTTTTTTCTTCTTCGCGTGAACTAATCTCATGACTTGGAGTTGGACTCAAAGTCCAATTCCTTCACCAATTCTTTTTTCTTGTTATATCGTGTGGGCCCCGCAACATATTAATAAGGCCCAATAGCATGTGTCTTATAAATTAAAATTTGCATATCCACCCATCGACACAAACTCTTGCCATTGTATTCGAAACGACATTTTATTAATATAACTACGTTGACACCAGTAGTGTGGTTGGAATTTACAAAAGAGAATAGTGTATCAACTCTCAAACCAAAAGCAATTTTGCATCTGTTTTTGAATAAATAGTGTACCAAACAATTAAATCTACTAATCAAAATAGGCATTTTTAGGGTCATTTATCCTTGTAAATTTCATAGGGATTCGAGTGTCGACAACATTGATGGAGGTCTCTCACACACACACACAAACATAGAAGATGAGGATCTGGAGTTGTTCGAGGGAAAAGGTTAGGTTGTGATGTGGTTGGGGAGAGGAAAATATTTAGGGTTTAGGTGAAAACAAGTATTAAAAAAGTGAAAAAAGTATGTTAGAAATAGAAAAAAACTGTGGTCAGGATCACACACGTAGAACTGAATGGATGGAATGAAAAGGCCGCTGACAACACCTCCATTTTACCCATGACAAAAATTTATCAATAAGTGGCCTACGCATAAAAAAATATTAAAAATATATATAAAAAAATTATTTTTCTCATCTTATGTTTTTGGGATTGTTGATAGCATATTTAATTTAATAGTTCACATGAGTGCATCAAATTAAAATTGTTTTGTAGAGTGGAAAAAGAACGTGTATCATATGCAATTCATTTTGTTGTATTATGATGTTATATAAACATCTTTGCAAAGACACACATCATCTACACATTTAGTAAGAAAATATACATCAATAGATATAGTCACCATAACCTTGTTTCCGTCATTATCTTTTTTTTCTCCTTTTCAATATTTTTAGACTCTTCATGTGATTTATCATGCTTTATTTTTGCATTTTTTTCTAGAAATATCTTGGATTATCAAAGTAATAATAAGTATTTTTTTTATTTTTTTTATTTTTCTTTGGACCTCGATCGATCATGATTGTGAGAGTTTCTCTATTTGCTTTTCTCACGACATTCAACAATCAATGCTTTTAATGAGTTTTGATAAGTTTATGCCCTTGTCTTTTAATTAAACAAAATATCATTGATAACTTCTAAAAATATCTTTTCTCCCGAAGTAAAATTATTTAGAGAGATAACAAATATTTTTCAACTATAAGATAATAAACTCAGTAACAGTAACTGATGCGAGCAAAAATATACATGTTGCACGCATCTATTTCATGTCATTTTTAGGCATTTAGTATAAGTTTATTTATCATTTTAGTATTTTATTGTTTATATTTTACTTATGAGTCAGAAACTACCAATTTGTTGTCTCTTTAATGATTTTCAGGTGAAAGAACCTCAAAACTGGGCAAAATCTAGAACAAACAGCTGAATGCCTCCGGAAGCTATCTAGAAACTCGGGTCGTTTTATGCCAAAACGGTCCGTGTTCTTACCATCATCAACTCGGCCTACGTTTTCCAACTCAGATCGTTTCGTCAGCCACGTCACGCCACGT
>LTAE01001175.1:24564-43553 GCA_001647135.1 Pontederia paniculata | reverse complement strand
AGTGGTCAACAGAATTCTATCCCTAACCAACCCAACCGATTATATTTATCTTTTTATCTTTTAAAAACCTAAATTTTATCTTTTATCTTCTATCTATCTTATCTTATCTGTTAGTTTTATCTTTTCAAAATCAATTATTAAAATTTATCTTTTCAAGTTTTCAAATAAGATTTCAGATTTTGAATTCATTAGTCTATGTGGGATCGACAACTCTTTTACTCACTCTTATTACTTGAGCGATCGGTATACTTGCCGAGTATATTTTTACGTGTGTGAATTTACGCATCAGTAACATTTGAATCTCTTTAGCAAACGTATTTTTTACTGAGGTCGACTTATTAATTAACTCTTAATTTTTTTTAAAATATTTTGCAACAAAATGATTATATTCACACTTCATATTATGCTTATACATTTTTTGTAATTTTTTTATAGTTGATTATGTTCCTGATGAAACACTTTATTATACATCTATTATCAAATTTGTGCAATTCTTTTGACATTTAACCTTCTCCATATGTCATCGATGTCCTTAAATTTTGCATGAGCTTCACTCATATTTCTTCACCAACTTCACTTGCTTGATCACGCCGTCCAGCCTCACCTCCTCAACCTTGTGTCGTCGGCTTCTTTACGCCGCCTTTTATAATGATGCAAAAAAAATGTGACAAAGTTGGACTCAAAGGCCCTGTTTGGTGCAAGAACAAGATGAGAATAATCATCTTGTTCTTATATTTTTATCCAAACAGCTCAAGAACAATATTGTTTTGCCAAATTTTAAAACTATATTGGTTTTTTTTAATACCAATTGAAGAACAAATTGTTCTCACTTGAAGCACGAACAATTTGTTCTCACGTGGACAAAAAAAAATGCTTGTTTAATGAAGGGGCATCACTTATCTTTTTATAAAAAAATCTCTCTTTGTAAAAAGTAAAATCGTCACCTATGAAAAACATCTTCTTTCTTCACCGTTGTGCTGTTTGGTCCGGACGTCCGCTAATTTCCTCCTTAAACTTCAAACGTCTACTGTCTTCTCCAGACATTCTCTGGACGTCCACTCGTCTTCTCACCAAGACTCTGGACCTCCTTTGTCTTATCCTGACGTCAACTGATCGCTCGCACTCAACCTGCGGTCGACCACTCATCCACCTGCCTTCTGCTTTGGTCGTCCATTGTCTCCACCCGGAGCCCTTTGGACGACCATTCCCTTCATCTTCAGATCTTCGGTCGTCCGCTCTTCAACCTCGAGCGACCTCTTCTTTGCTTAGTCAAGACTTCGTGGTCGATCGCTTTTCTGTCTTCCTCAGACTTCGGACCACCTCTGACACTTCATCGGTTATCTGTCAATCCTGCGATCGCCCGATCTTCAGCCTCCATCAGCTCAAACAAACTCATCTGTCCACTCGTCTTCTCACCAAGATTCCGGACGTCCTTTGGAGAAGCAACCGGTCGCTCGCACTCAACTTGCGGTCGACCACTCATCCACATGTCTTCTGCTTTGGTCGTCCACTATCTCCACCATGAGCCCTTTGGACGTCCACTCTCAGCTTTGGCAGTCCACTAGTCGTCCATTGTCTTCACCTTGAGTCCTTCGGATGACCATTCTCTTCAACATCAAACCTTCGGTCGTTCGCTCTTCAACCTTGGGTTTCAATCATGGGTAAAAATGTCATTTTAAAAAAATATTCAACTTGTTCCATAAATATTTTCTTGTGTCAACCAAACGGTAGAATGATGGGGAGAGCAGAATAATTAATTGTAGCCAAACAGCGTTGCCAGTACAAAATGAAGAATAAAATATTCCTTAGAATATTTTAAATTATTTTGAGAAAAAAAACAGCCAAACAGGGCAAAAAGTTCTAACTCCTTCGCAAATTCTTTTTTTCTTACCTTTCATGGCGTCGGTGTGTGTCCCATCAATAGAATTAATAAATATTCAACAAATATCTCATTCGTGCAATCCTAATACAAAGTTTTATCTATTCCGTCAAAATATTTGAGCAATGTTCCATTATTCTTCTAACTTTTTTTCTTAAGCTCATTCATATTAATTTTGGCCTTTTGCTTCTCATTCAGTAATCTTGTTATGTATAATATATTATAATTAATTATTTAGTAATCATATTAATCAATAAAATTAATAATTTATTTATCTAATGATAATGATAAACATATTATATTATTATTTACTTTACTATTTATTTGAATAACATTTTAAAGAATGAATGTAAAAAAAAAAATTGTCAACTGACAATCTAGATTGTCTCGAGCATATAATTTACTTTGTCAACAATACAGATTGTACGTGAATTAAAACAAATGAATTAAAATAAGTAAATAAAATAATATAATGCGTACAAATAATTTAATATAATATTATCAAATAATATGAAAAAGAGCAGAAAAATGATAATCTAATTATTTTTTTCTAATTAATTATTAGATCATGCGTGTGAGACTAGAATTTTAAGAGAATAATATTTGATTATTCATTGAAAAACTATTTTACTTAAGAGAAAAATTGTATTTACAAAAGGATATGTAAACGAAGAAATATAAACATACCTAACTCGTATATTGACACACGAGACAAAACTAAATATCTAAATAATTAGTTTTATTTAGTATTTGAAAATTTTAATTATAGGTTTTTCAAGATTATATCTGGCTATATAATAAGAATATTTGTATAAAAAAAAGAGTTAATTGTGGACTCTACTTACAAAATAACTGAAAATTCTGAAAACATGTATTCGTAATCAAGTTTGTATATAAGAAATGAAAATATGAATAAAGAATTTTATATAAAAAAATAACTAAATAAATATTCAAATTGACAAAAAGAATAACCTTGAGCGCTATAAAGTTATAAAACCACTGACACCCAGAATAAAAAATTATCCACAAGCAAGATTAGATAGTAATGAATTTTCTTTAATTAGGATATATACGCATTTGATCAAAAATACAGATGGATGACACACCAGTGGATCACCTGTTGACCCATAAAACGTAATCTTTACTTGCAGAATTATTTAGCATAAATAGGACAAATTCATAAACAAGCCAATGTCACCTTACAAGTGATTTATTTAGCAGCAATAAAAGCAATCAGGCCGTGATATGCCCCAACAGAGCAAACAGTTTTAGGGATAGTAGCATCAAATTCCATTAACGAAACAGCACAATCAAACAGAAAACACGATGAAAGAGTTTCATCTCATTTCAGCCGGCAACTTTCCGAGGAGAGTAACTCCGGGCTGGAATTTCACCGGGGCGACCCATGAATTCCGAATGGTTGCGCCAACCACCGGCCTTCATGCTTGGTTGCTTATGCATCTGCCGGATCGGGCTAGCCTTTGGGTGCACTAGCTTATGAGCAACATTTGGGGCTCTGCTCGAGTTCAAAGTCAAGTGAGCCAACTTCTCAGCCACATCCGAAGTCCTTTGGGCATCTCTACCAAGAGCACCTGCTACAAATTAAAAGAAGCATTTAACAAGCCGCCAACTAGAACAAATGGAAATCACTGGGAAGAAACTGGACCATCCACAAAACAAGCATCTTCATGAGTTCTGATATCACCCCGTACTGCAGCTTCATAGGTAATTTGTATGTAACACGATTAAACTCTGAAACAACTCAGGTGAAAGAAACTTGCCTGCTTTCAGTTTCATTGGTGGTTGATATCGAGATACCCTTGAATCATTCTTCAGGATTTTTTCAGTCTTCTCGGCCCCCTAAAGACAAAAGTACACAATTAATCACAACATCATCCTCCTAATTTAGCTTATATGAAATGTATCGAATAAATTTTACCTGGTTGTCCATTTCTAGCTTCCTCTGGGCACCTGCAACATATATAGCTCCTTTGGTTAAACAAAAAATTGAATGGAAAAATGATATCAAATTGACCCATGGGCTTCCAATGAGAATGGAACAGATCAGTGAACGTGGAAACCATTCATGCAAAGAAAGGGACAACTCCGATGATATAAAACTAAATGTTTAGATCAATCACCTGTCTTGGAAGCAGCATTAACCTTTGCAATTGGGAAGTTGCTTGCGGGTTTTACAGTAGATAAAACCCCCATAGAGTATCTTCTAGCAGGCTTCTGTTCCAGAGAATCTCTAGTTCCAGCTACAGAGCCAAAAGATGAATTTTTTTCTTGAATGCATCCGCTGATAGTAATACCTACAATGAAAAGCAAAGAGGTGGCCTTGTGCCAGAAATACTAACCAGAAGGAGGTGTAGCCACTCCTATTGATGTTTTCAATCGAAATGATGGTGGAATGTAAAAACAAGGCTGACATACAAGTATAAACGTCAGGAAATTTTAACAGTACTCCGGAAATCTCCCTGAGAATGTAGTGTTTTTTACTCTGTTGTGTTAAAGATGATGCATCACCTGGAAAAAGGGATGTTTAAGGGTCTCTGCTGCCGTAGGCCTCTTACTAGGATCCCAAGCACAAAGCGACTGGAAAAATAAGATAGACATTTAAGATGCAAACAATTATGCCCAGTAAACATAACAAGTTCTTCAAAGTCCTACGATTACCGATATAAGACTGATAGCTTCCTGACTGGCTGATGGAATTATCACCGAGAGAGAGGCAGCATCAACCTGAACGAACAATCACTATCAACAATTAGATTTTACTAAGCAATTAGGGTTCTCAAATAACCTAGAACTAGAGACATACCAACATTAACTGGAAAATAAACATATATACTAATTCAGCATACCACATTTCACAACAAATATTATTTCGACTTTATTTGCATACCATAAAAAATCACATAAAACTAGTAGAGGAAAATGAGCTGATAAAATAAACATTTGATACAATGCAGGAAAAATGTCCAACAACTTTTTCATGCTAAGGCCAGCAAACTATAGTCAAGTAGCATCTGTTGATTCTCTAGAGTTGATATATTAATCTAAACACTTATTTACCATAACTTCTGAGATCCAAACAACTGAACAAAAAATATAGGGAAAACATATAATAACCTGTGGAAACTGGAACTTGATGGCATCAGCAAGTAAAAGCCCTTCAGCCCAAGAGTGCCGGCTAGGAGTACCAATCACACTGCAAATTTTGTGTAGCTCATCTACCTCGCTGAAAGTTAAAAGAAACAAAGATGAAACACTCGTCAGGTATACCAACAAACAGAAGAAAACAAAATTTCAACTAAGAAAAACCAGCATTGTTACTTATTATCTAACCCTAAATATTGATCTTAAATGGAATGCAAGAATATGACAGGAAAACACAAAACATTAAGAAGTAAATATGAATCCTTCAATTAACTACATCTCATAAAAAAGCAAAGTGCCTTCATCACAAATTTAAAAAAGCAAGGACAATCGAAGTACCTTGATCCAGGAAAAAGAGGGCGAAGTGTCAGAAGCTCAGCTATTATTGCGCCCATTGCCCACATGTCTAATTTTTGTAACAAAAAATGTTATTCAAAGAGGGTAAATAGGTTTATCATGAAAAGATAGATAAAGTGATCCAACATTGTTCCACTCACCAACAGCAGAGCCATAAACATAAGATTGAAGCAAAACTTCCGGAGCTCGATACCTACATAAAGTAATATTGATTATTTGCTTGCATGTCTCACGTAACATGTGCCAAAAATATATATATGTAAATTCAATTTTTACATGGATGCTGATGGCAGTGTACTTACCAACGGGTTGAAACATATTCAGTAAAAGGTGGTTTTGAAGAAATCTCACGAGCAAGGCCAAAATCTGCCACCTTGATGATGTCTTTTGCTACCAACAAGTTCTCTGTACATCATCAACTTCATTCATTAGGAGGTTTTACAGCGTAACGGTCATTTCGCTATCAAATGAGAAATATTAAATGAAAGAAAAAAAAAGAAACCAAGATACACCATGATGTACACATCCAAAAAAGATTTTTGGGATTGGAATGCCTGGGAATTGTATTGAAGGAAAAAAGAATAAAGGATGACTAGATTAAAGCATACCTAATGTACTTAGATGGCTAGATTTATTTCACATAATGTAGACTTGTCTAATAATTTGCATTAGAACGAAACATAATAATCCTGATTGTCATACCATTCTTCCATTCACATCTTAGATGAAATGTTGAGATAGGGGTTAGTAGTCAATTACAATCATATTTCAAGTCCAATTTTTTTTAAAAAAAAAGTTACTTGAATATTCTACTTGAGATTGGCAAGCATATTGCAAGATCAAAATCTCAACTCCTCTGGCTCCAAGAAGGATTTGAGAAACAATTTTTTGAACTATTGGAATGCAACATCATGCATTTTAACAAAAAGGAATAAGATTCCACTCAAGCTTTGCCTTTATCCTGCCCATTCCCATCCATCATAAAATTTGAGAAATGACTGGAACAGACCACATGATGCATTTTGACAAAAAAAAGAATAAGGTTTTACTCCAGCTTTGCCTTTAACTGCCTATTCTAATCCATCACATATATTTATGCATTCTTCTATTGGTCAAGCAACAACACTTATTATGATTTGCTGATGGAGATATACTTGCAGCCAGGACTTCATATGCCAAATACAATTACACAAACTATGGTTCACAACGCAAGGGGGCAAACAAAATGACAATAAGCCAATAATCCCAGCAAATGATACATTGTTTTTTATGATAACATTATTTTTTTATCACTCCCTGAGTATGGCATACACAGTAGCATATCAAGTTAACTGTCAAAAGTTTTGTAATCAACTATCCAGAGTTTAAGAAATTCACAGAAAATGCAATAATCAGAAGACTGAGGCAAAGTGGTTTTCTACCAGGCTTAAGATCACGGTGGAAGTAACCACGTTGATGCATGTAAGCCAGAGCTTGGAATATCTGAAAACACCAATTCCGGACTTCAACTTCAGAAAATGACTTGCCCCTTTCTTTCATAAGCTGGTAAAGATTGCAATCCTGATGCCAAAAGAAAATTTGCAGTAGTATATTATTATCTCTTTAAAACCATTGCAATATTTTCATACTACCCAAGAAAAAATACATACCATGTACTCAAACACAAAGTATAAATAATCATTCTCTCTGATAACCTCCTTAAGCTTCACAATATTCGGGTGATTCAATCTTCGCAGTGACTGAAAAAGATTGGAGTCGAATCAAGAAAAGCAAGAGCCAGATAAAGCCATCTGACTATTAATAATAGACATTTTAAATTACCTTTACTTCCCGGAGGTTTACGCACTCCTCCCAAGAATAGTATTTTTTCTTCATTTTCTTAATTGCAACCTGGCAGAAGAAAACACAGAAGTAAGTTAACTGTAATTAGATATGCAAAATTCAAGGAAAGAGGTTGACAGAGTTTGCATGGACAATGCATTTTGAATAACATCATCATGAAATCAAGTTGATTACTCACAATTACTTCACATAGTGAAGTCATTAAGTTCAACTGCTAATTAATTTTTTTTTCAATAAAAAGTACAGTGTGATTATAGTAGTAACATATGTAATCCGAAACTAGATACACAGAAGTCTACTACAACTGTTAAAGTTCTGCGGAGTCAACTTATGCATTGGTAAATTACACTTACCACTTCACCACTCTGTTTGTTTATCGCTCGCCAGACGGTCCCAAAGGTCCCATCACCAACTTCTTTAATTAACTTGTACCTATAACAAGATAAAAGTTTACTTATGAGAATATCAATAAAGGTTATAGACAGTGTCCGAGTAGGGAAAAAGTTATGCTACCTTTCCATTTTGTGTAGAAGGGATAATCACTGATGCACTACTGAAGAGAAGGAGACCTATGTGAAAGGAACACTCCCGAAGACACAATCTCGAAAGGAGGAAGTTCAGTCACGAGATCTGTACCAGGATAACCGCCAAAGGATATACAGGACCAAAGGATCATTCTGGTGAAAATGCTTGAGATTTTTTTTCCTATTTTTTTCCCTTGCAACTGTGAAACTTTTATTTACTCGAACACTATATGCAAACACAACTGAAACCCATTTTAGCAGGAAAAGCAACACTAGAGTCTGAAGGATGGCAGATTCGAAGCATCATCCATAGATTCTTTAGCCACCTCAGGAACTCATTTATTTACTTTGTACTTCAGCCAAGTGACAGCATACTGAGGCACGCGATCCCTGAACAGAATTAAAACTATAACAATCTAATGACAGACGAGAAGGATGAGGACGGGAAGATAACCTGGAACAAGAAGGTCCAAGATTTTGGTTAGACCCTAAACACGGGCAATAGCAGCAAGAAAACCATAATCTAAATCATACCGGAAATAATACTTAGCAAGAAGTGTTTGTATCTTCGCAGGAACTTCAAGAAAAGATGCTAACAACAGCAACTTTGCACCCAAATGAGAATGCGGAAGCACTTTGACAGCACAAGCATACTCTATTCAGGAAAATAGTCGAAGCTGGATAAGGCTCAACTACAACTCCAGAACCAACTTCAGAAGTAAGTCAGACCCGTTTGTTGCCCTTGATGATCATAGAACAGCAGCTGACCTCTAAGTGCAGTTAACAAAGGAGATGAGAAGGAAGTCCCCAAGCTCGGAGAACCGCCAGTGGAGAACTTCCTGGCGAAATAGGCTGCCGCACTTAAAGCAACTTGACTGCAATTGCCCTTGCTCCATGTCTTGAATATGTCTGCTAATCCCGCAGGAGAACAGAAAGGCGTAACCTACAAGTTGAAAGCGAAACTGTTAAGAAAATCATTCTACTTGATACGAAACTATCAGCAACGGCATCAATAGTAAATTTATTTTCATTTTCCCTCTTCTCCACGGTGGCCATCTGCGAGATTAGCAGGAATTCACCCATGAGTCACCAAAAAAAGAGGACTCGCCCATCTTGGAATCACAATTACAATGAGCTTTGTCCGGTCAATGTCTATATTTGCGAAGGAGAAGGCTATGCCTGAATCAATTAGATAAACACCCTGTTTGCTGAACTCATGAAACCACCAATACACAAATTTCACTAACTATCTAAATCTAAAATCAAATAATTCTAAACCTAATTTGTCAACCTAGATGCATCAACCTGCTTCAATTGATCCAATAGGCATGAATCGAAACCCTAAATTAACCTTATCAACCACGAATTTTTGTGGGGGAAACACCAAATTCCCCAAGTCAACATCCAGAAACCCCATAAATTCAAACCGGAACGTAAAAATCCGAGACGAAACGCAAAAAGAAAAGAAAACCAAACAATTCCAAATAGCATGATAACCGATCGAGAAGGAAACAGGACTACAAGATCCGATACCTCGCCGTCTTCCGGCATAAACCCTTCCGTCGCCTGCCCTCGGGATCGAACGCGGTCTCCAGCGCCGATTCGTCTCCGAGGGATCGAAACGAAGCCGATGTCGAAGCGAAACGGGAATTAACAAGAAAAAGGAAGGAACTGGGGAAGGAGGTATCGAACGCGACGGGGCCTTCTTTTTATTTATGGGATGGGATTTGGGCGGCGATGCCGAGTTCCGCTGATCCGGCGGAGGTCTCCTCGGTTAACCGGTGACCGCGAGGATTCCGAAGGAAGGCGATGACGTCATCGAGCACCGCGTCCGGGTTGTCGTATTGAGAGGGAGAGCGGATCTTTTTTATCGCGGAGGAGAACAAGAAAAAATAGACCTTCTCGAACGCGGTAATTTGTGCCTGCGGATGCGGATGAGCGGTCGTATTTGATTAGTTTGGTAATTTAGCGGCTTCTATTTTTGGATTTTCCTTTTATCGAAGGCTTTCGTATTAAAAATAATAAAAGGTAATTAACGAAGAAATAAAAAAAAATGGAGATGCTCATGTTACCTATATTTTTAATCGTAGAATATATAATATATGATGGAATGATTTAGAAAAAAAATAAAAGAGAGAAAATTTAATCTTCATCGTAAATTTAACATCCTATGATTAAAGATATAGGTAATATGGTGCTTCCTACTTAATTAGGAAACACCTACATTGAACTCAGAGATGAATTTTTTAAACCTCATTAGGTTACATCTCCATTGTGGTTGAAATGAATTTTTTTAATCCAATAATTAATCTCATTGTCTTAATTCATTAAAAAATAAAGCTAATCTAAAATGGAGAGAACATTTTTTCATCATTAATACGGTGAGTCCCATCGGATACAAAATAAAAAACATTTGGGTCCTATTCTTCGAACCTTAATAATAGAAAAAATATGTAGATAAATTTTTAGAAAATATATTATATTAATTAATTAAAATTAATTTTTAAATATAAATATTTAATTAAAATAAAATATTATTATTTATTTTTTTAATATACAGTGGCCCTGTTTGGGACAAGAACAAGATTAATGAGAATTAACAAGAATATTCCTTTTTAATTCTTGTGAGGAGAATAGAAGTGAGCTATTTCTATGGTGATGTTCTAATGGGTGTTTGGATGATTTAAATAGTATTGTAATAATTAAAATTAGATAGTATTTGATTGAGGTAAGAAAAAATATTAATATTTTATTATATATTTCTTTAATTTTAATTATACAAATTAATATGTTTCTAACAATATATAATTAGTTATTATTTTATCGTTAATAAAATATTAACTACTAATAATTATAATATTATATTAATTAAATTAATATTGCAATTACTAGTTAATTAATTTTTTTCACTATTCTGTTTTCAATAATATATTATTATCAGTGACAATATAATAATTAACTAAACGTAAAATTATTAATATCAAAATATTTGTAATATTATATTGTATTATTAATGTTACATTTTATGAAAAAATTAATTAATTATAAAAACGTATTAATTATAAATAAGTATATTTATTAAGATAAAATAATTTAATGAAATACTTTTTTTCAGAAGAAAGGAAAGAACAAAATTGTTCTTGCCAATGGTAAGAACAATTTGTTCTTGTATTTGTAGTGAAAAAAAGTGGTTTTACAAAAATCAAGATGATTTTGAAAATGAGAGAATATTTATTATTCTTAGGGTGTTTGGATGAAAATACAAGAATAAGGTGATTATTCTCACTTTGTTCTTGTACCAAACAGGCTCTAAGTGTAATTACTTGTTTTAGTCAATTTTACATAAGATTTTGTACATGTTACGTATACTCTTCAGGGAATGCTTTTCTCTAACATTATTTCCAATTAATCCTTTCTTTTAAGAGTACATTAATGTTATATTTCATAACGTAAAATGCTTTTCACAACATCGCGAAGGAAAACGGTCAACCTTCGCACCTGATACTATATATGGTATTTATTAACATTTGTTTAAAATAAATATTTAATACTTGAAACGAGTTAATGCTATGCAAATCACAATGCAAAAAAAAAATTGCCAACTCGTTGTAGAGTGTGTTTGATCATTCTTTTTGGAGATCATGTTGGAAATTCTTGGAGAATTTTTATTAGGTCCATCTTTTGTCGACTTATTTTTTAATCTCATTATTATACTAGGATTTTCAATCTCCAAATCAGCTCGAAATTTAGGAATTCTTTTTTTTTCTTGGTGCAATCTGATATATCATTTCAAGTCTTATTATAATAATGAGTTGATTTTTCTATAACTCGAATCTAAAAAAATATTTATTACTCCATCCTAATAAAACGAGTGAAATATGTTTAATTATAGTGAATAAAGTTCTCAATGTTTAGACCAGAAGAATTCAGTGGTGACTCCACTCCTTATAGAGCATTTTTATGTATAATTACTTAATATAAAAAATTGAGGCCCAAGACCTTCCTAAATACTTCAGTTTCGTCCTAATTTCAGAGTCAATTATAGTACCTTAAAAACGAGACAAATAATTGATTTCCAATCTGAATTATGAAGTGTGATGTTTATTTGTCCAACTCGATCGGATATGTACTGACCTAACTAATCCACAATTCATGCAACTTGAAGCTGGAAAATACTTAATTATTCGTAGCCTTAGTACTTTACTATTGTTTGAGAATAGAATACCAACAACCAAGTCTTTGCATTATCAACTATAAAAAGGACTCTACCTTCATCACAAAGCTGACCGACAATAATTTGTTTGCATTATTTACCTCTTGAAAAGGAAATGGCCTTCATTAATTAACTATGCATTTGCGTGAAATGTTTAAGCTAGAGAGAGAAGAGTGTCTGATGAGGCACAAAAGTTGCATGCTCTCAAATAGTTCAAATGGAGATTATTACTCAACAATATATATATATATATATATATATGAATCTTGATCGTGTACCTTTCTTCTTCTTCTTCTTCTTCTTCTTCTTCTTCTTCTTCTTCTTCTTCTTCTTCTTATTATTATTATTATTATTATTATTATTATTATTATTATTATTATCGAGCAAGGGATTTTTAACCTAAGATACTTTAAACGTCATTAGTAGGAGTGTTCAAGGATCATATTTGATCCGACTCGATTTTAAATCTGATCCAACCCAATTAATTTTGATCGAGTTGGTTTGGATCGGATTGATAATATCACTACCCCGATTGAAAAATATTGGTTTAATTCGTAAGTCGCGATCTATTACGGTCGATAAAATATAATATGATAAAAATGTGTAATAATTCATGACATCTCACATGTATATTATCATAAATGTAATAATAACACATATTATATATATATAGTATATCTCATATTAAATCCACATAATTCTATACTTATATGTTATACAATATTTTCTTAGTTTTTAACATTCTTATACAAAGTTATACATCGTAAGAAGACATGCCTCCTCATAAAATGATCAAAGAACATATGTAAGTCTCATTTATAACTCGTCTGAAATACCAATCCCTATGGAGGATCACCAAATATGGTCATAACATTGATCTACTGATATGAAAAATATTAGAAATCACACGAGCAAATCATAACTCAGTAAATAAAAAAATTCATAATCTATGTGTTACCATCTATTCATTTCGAGACAAACAATATAAAATATATCATATCAAATATCAAATGCATCATAACATAGGATAAACTATAACATATATCAACACCAATATCATATAACATGTAATATATGTAATATGTCATATCATCAGTTGGTCAGAGATATCATATAACCCCTAAGAGTATCATATCTGTCGAGAAAAAAATATTATCCTTTATGATACCATATCATCTCTTTAAGAAAATTTAATATCATCTTATAGAAACATATCATTTCGATAGAGAAAATATAAATGCATGGTAGAAGTAAATGCATGATCTTTTTACATATCCATATCATCATAAGATATTTAACTTATGATTATATTATTAACTTATCATTCATTTGATGAATTCATATATAATTTGTCCAAAAACAATTGCAATAGATATAGATGTACAATGACATCAACAACAATAATTTCATTTCATGAACTTCACAACATCAATTTAGTATCAATTTTGCACTTCGCAGATTGAGCGAGTTAAGTTATAAAATTCATAATAATTAAGAAATACAATCAAATACTAGAAATTTTATTAAAAGCTATAATGTTAGAAGTTTAATCCATATAAATATATTCTTCTACCTTATTTTGAAATGTTCACAGAAAATTCAACAACATAATATTGTTATGTTCCATTTTTATATTCTAGCAGACTGAGTGATGTTAAATATAAAATTCATAACTCATGAAATACTTAAAAAATTTAATCCATTTCAATTTTAAATGAAATTATACTTTTAGAGGATGAACACATATAAATATAAAAATATTATATTTCTCAGAGATTTGGCTATGTTTTGTTTCATCTCAAAATCTTGACAGATTATGTGATTTACAATGTAAAAACTTTATATTCCACTTTGCATAATGTATACTTGCAATTTCAATCGGATCTGAAAGTAGACTTTCATTAATGTGTGATATAAAAATGATATGCACTCGTTCTATAAATACTTTTTATTCTAGAATTATAATTTTGATTGATCATTTCAGAAAACAGAAAGACTGAGTCTCAATCATTTACTTATAACTTCTAACTATAATTATGAATAATTCAATTCCAAAGGATATGAAAAGTAAATTTCAGGGAAATATAATACAATTAGCTTTTTAATTTTTGAATGAGCCAAATGTGTCCAATAACCTTTAAGAAGTTTCAACCACAATTCATTTCAACTAGTATGTATTCTACCCATAGGTGACTTGACTTTGATATGGTTCGTAATTCATATAAAAAAAAGTTAACTACTTACCTAGATTACAACCATAAAAAAATATTTCTTTGATTCCCCAAATTATCTTTCCTCTTACACTTAGCACTTTCCCCCTTTTAATCTCATACTATAGTTGAAAGAAGATGAGGAGATAGTAAGCTCTATGAAGCTTATCCATCTTTATTTGTATAACGACTTATGGTCGGTTAGAAAGCAATATTGAGTTCGCATCTCAACTTACTTGTAATATCATTTAAGTAAATAATTTGATATTTTATATTTGTATTTTATTTATTAATTTACATAAGAAATTGCATATAAATAAAAAGCTATCCTCCATTGAATTCAAATAAAAAAGTTATAAAAAATAAAATTTAAAGAAACCAAAATCTAAATTTTGAATCGAAGAATAAAATCAATAGTTTTATAATTTTTCATTTTTGCACATTCATTTAACCTAATTACAACTTCTCATAAAATTTATTAAAAAATATATTTAGTATACTTTAACATATGAGAATAATTACATGGACTTTAGTTTTCTCAATTCTTATATTTTTGAAAATCATATTTTCATGCCTTTAATGAAATTTTGACATTTTCAATGCTCTAACTATTATGATTTGAAGTGTTTATCTCAATATGATTATCATAATGCATATTTAATCATTGACGTGACATCAACACATGTCATCTTACGTGGATTAAGTTATGAATATTATAAATAACAAATTAATCATCGATCTGATTAACTCGATCTTAATTGAGTCAAATTGAATCGAGTCGGATCATTGGTTTACCCAATTATATTTTTTTTATTTTTTGTAATTATTTTATATAATATTTAATATTAACTATATCTTTAAGAAAGAGAAAAAAATATATATTCTTTAAAAGTTTGTAATACTTTCAAGGATATAAAGTATAATTTTTTATTTTTTTTATTTTATAACTAATATAAATTTTTTTATGAAGAATAAATTGATTAAAATTTAATAAAAAATATATAGAAGTTAAGATCATCGAGTTGGTTCGGATTTATCAAATTTAAGAAAATTAAAATTCACATTCGATTCATTAGATAATGATTCAGTCCGACCTAGGATCTCTAGTCACTAGGTAGGATGTTATGGGGTATGAAGAGATGCTAAGCATGTTTAATATGTTAATCAAATTTGTCTACACCGAAGACATATGTAGTTTGAATTGTATGTGTGTATAGTTTTTTTGTGAAAACAAGAAAAAAATATGTTAGAGGGAAAAGAGAAAACAAAAAATTGTGGTTGGGATCTTACGCCCATGATCCAATGGATGAAATTCGGCACCCATTTTTCCCCGATGCTGAAAGTTTAAAACCCTAATTCGCCGCCATGTCCATATAAACCACTCTCGCCCGCTCTCCCTTCTCCTCCTCCTCCTCCTCCTCCTCCTCCTCTTCGCATCCGCTCTCTCCCCCTGGACCTCGTCTCGGAACCGAGAGGAGCTTGAAGTCTCCAACTGATCTCCGGCCATGGCGACCAAAAACAGCGAGAAGCGGAAGGCAAGTTCCCCTTACCCAAATGGCAATCGTTTAGATTTCGGAAAAAAAATGTCACTTTTTTGTGTGCATAATGTTAGATTTTTAGTACAATAACTAATTCTTTTTCGCCATGGAACTTTTGGATCGTCGCAGTTCGTAGCCGACGGAGTCTTCTACGTGGATCTTAACGAGGCGCTCGCCAGGGAACTCTCTGAGGGTGTCTTCTCCGGCGTCGAGGTACTCGTCACGTCCTTGAACACCGAGATCAGCACTCGGACGATCTGGGTAGAGATCTTTTTGCTTGTTTTGATTTTGGTTTAAAAATGGCATCTTGATTAGTTTATTATCGGATTAAAGGTGAAAAGGGGAGGAGAATAAGGGACAACCTTCCTGAGAACGGCGTCGAACACCACGGCGAAAAGGTTAACAGAGGGCTCTCTGCCATTGCCTCCAGTCTGAGGACCTCCGCTACAAGTTTCTCGGAGGGTACTTCCACATCTTGCTTCTCTTTTTTTTATCCGTGATATTTTACTTCGATGTACCAACATCTCGTTCGGAAACTGCATCTTCTCGTTCTCTGTCTGTTTGCTGTGTCTCATAGTTGCCTTCTAAGTTATAATGGCATCATGTGAAAGAGAAAGTTCCTCTATTTCTGATAGTGGGAATGCAGTCATGGTGCCGACAGGAAAAGCTGTTTTTTGACAGCAGCGGCCTGACAACCGTAGAGGTAGATCCACAGATGTTCGGTTTCCAGTACTATATGTCTACTAATTCTACCTCACATTTTTTGACTTGTCATCGAATTGCACATCATCAGTACAATTGTTCCACGCATTTGCTGAACACGATTGAAGCTTCTTTGTGTTTTTCTTATATCCAAACTTATTTTCTTAAAATCGGTATAGTTAAGGTATTGTTTTAAAGATATGCTAATGATAAAGCTTCAGATTAATACTATATCATTAGTGTTTGGTTTTTCTTTGGCTTCTGTGTTTGCATATAATACATGTCCTCACGAACATTACTTGTCAAGTGTGCTTTTACGCATGCCTCCAATTATACAAGTTTGTTGTAGCATCTGCTGATGTATACATTTCCTCTACTCGTGATATTGGAAATATAGTCATGGTGCTTATAGGAAAAGCTGTTCGCCAGCAGCGGCCTGACAACCGTAGAGGTAGATCCACAGATGTTTGGTCTGCAATGCCATTCATCTACTAATTCTACCTCACATTTTTTTACTATAGAAAATCTTCTCATTTTGTGCATTGTTGAATTAGAGGATGTATACGCTCACACAAATGCTCAAGTTCTTTTGCGGTACATGATTAAATTTGCTTGTTATTTTCACTAAACATAATACTTGTTTTAATTGTATAATTTGTGTATGCTTCTAATTATACAAGTTTCTTGTAGCAATGCTGATAGATAAATTTCCTCGTTCATGATACTGGGACAGTCATGGTACCCATAGTCATAGTACCCATATAAACTTTACAATTGCTTAAGTTACTTGCTGTGTGTACCTAATAGTTAAAGTTGCTTGGTGTTGTTTTCACCCTGCATAATTCTCGAAATTATACATGTGTATCATTACAAAAGTACATTGCAGAGGACCTTGAGATATATGCATACAATTTTGAATTTTCTGTTGCTTTTTGCTGTGCATACCTAATTTTTAAAGTTGCTTGGTGTTCTTTGCACCCTGCATAATTCCTGTTGAAATTGTACAACCTATGTTACAAAAGTACATTGCAAAGGACCATGAGATTTTGAGATATATGCATACAATTTTAATTTTTATGTAGCTTTTCACGGTTATATATATTATTTTGATTAAGACTTTATTTGTTGAGAAAATTATAGGACCTTAGGAAGTATTTAATGTCTTGTTACGATTGACAATATTCTAACTTTCTTGAATTACTCGGATAATTTTTTTTTGCTATTTTCAACAAAACGTTATTGTCCATGTAACCGATGTAGATTAGCAGTTATTATATATGTATGTCGAGCTTACTCATCCAATTTAACTGTCATTTTTTGCTTCCTTTTTTTCAGGTTTTGAATTAAGGCCCAAGAGCATGTTAGATTGGAGTCCTAAATGAAAGTAGGCTCTAACAACTCAATTGCCTGATATTGTTGCAATTCATATTCCCAAAGAGGATGCAGAGCTTATCTGACGCCAGGAAATTTGAGTGTAGTATAGGATTTAAAATTGTAAGAGTTACATTTTGTAAAAGATTACAAATCGGGGCAACGCCTGAATAGCTTTTATTTTGATGAAACCAAATTCACAAGAAAATATTTTTTTAGAAAAGAGAAATTCACAAGTTTTGTGAGAGGAAAATGATTTCTAAAAAAAGTGAGATTCATTTTAAAATATTTTAGTCTATCTTTTTTAATTAACAAAAGATATTTTTGATTGATCAAATTACTTGAAGTTACTAAACAATAGAAAGTTAAGAAAACAATTTTTCAGAAAAAATGTTTTCATCAAAAGGAGCTTAAAACCTTTTGTGATCCAATGAAATTATTCATAGCTTAATTTATTAGAAAAATCCTTTGGGTGTTTGACGTCTTAAACTTCTTTAATTAAGCTTCCGAATCATCAATATCTTTTAGAATGTAGATTCCATGTTGTTGTAAAATGTTCAATTAAGTCGTGCAACCATCAGTTTATCGAATTTATTTTCCCATAGCATCACTAAAATATTTTACTCTCTTATTTGGACATGTTTACTTTCTCCATGTACTGAAGATCCAAAAATAATTTATCACTAGCAGCTTACAACAGTATATATAAAATTATTCTCTCTTGTTTACCATTGGAGCTAACTCCCATTGGTAACACTTACCTTACAATTATACAGGTCCAGGTTTCACTCCTTTTGTAGCTGGTTATTCCGCATTTCTTGAAGTATCGATGGCTACTGAACATGTAACATCCCTTGGTCAGGCGTGATATTATCCGCTCTGGGCCTTAGCATGCACGGTTTTACCAAAATGCGTCACACTTGTATCAGAGTGGCACAATGGCCTGTTCCCCTTAGGGACTCTTGATCAAGGCGTGATATTGTCCGCTCTAAGTTCTAGAGGTGGCTCCCATCGTGCACTCACGATGTAGCACTTAGTCCCTCACGGCTTTCCAACGCGTCACGCCTAGTTAACGTCATGTCTCCATATATACCCAGCATCTCTCCCGTGACTTGTGCATGTGGGACTAATCCAAGGCATGCCTCTTGCATCCTTTCCCCCTCAAGGGGCTCAACGTCCTCGTTGAGTGAT
>LTAE01001175.1:0-19570 GCA_001647135.1 Pontederia paniculata | reverse complement strand
GAGAGAGAGAGAGAGAGAGAGAGAGAGAGGTCTGTGGCCGAGGCAGCGTCCCCAAGGGCAGGACTCCTCTCCGAAGGAGAAAGCCAACAACAACCAGACTATATATAAAAATAGAGGTGCTAATAAGTAACACCGTTTTATTTATTTTATGCATCATAAAATATTAGATATAGATATATATTTATGAATTATTAATTTTATTATATATTTAATATTCTATGATTAATAAAATAAGTACTATTATATTATCTATTTAAATAGATAGTATTTCCGTTAAATATATATATATATATATATATATATATATATATTAAAAAACTTGGAATCCGACACGTTTACGATGCAAAAGATTAGAAATCCGACACGAGATGTGGACCCCGCCTTCAGTTAAATGACACATATAATTATATAAATGTGCAGTTGTCCCGCGTGGCCATTAATCTCAGCGTGATGGCGGGATCCGCTGCGAGGCCACCAACTTGGTACACATTGGTGCCAGGGTAGTTCTTCAGCGGTCCGATCTTAATCGTCGGCTCGAACAAGCGCGATTTGTCGACCGTCCGATGATAAAGATCTGACGACAGAGAAACCAAGCCTGTTTGCTCTACGAACTCCTCCGGCTCGACGCTGCACCGCCAACTGTAATCCTTTTCGACAGCTTCGCTTTGCATCTGTAGTTTATTTCTCACTCTGGAAAAAAAATTAAAGATAAATTTTAGTTTCAATCTTAATATTTTTTTCATAAATTTCGAACTCATTTTTTTATTGAAAATAAACTTTAAAAACTACGAATTCATATATTATTTACAATTTTAGACAAGTATAATTATTTAAAATTTATTTGAAATAAAGATTATAAATCTAAACTATAACTCTTATTTGTAATAGAGACTATGACTTTGAACAAAAAATAAATAGCATGCATATATAATTTTAATATTGGATCCCATTGATCTAAAATATGAAAGTTTGTTTGTATATAATTTTGTAATTTTGAAAGTGATTTTACATTTCAAAAATTATATTATTGCATGTAAAATGTAGATAAAAAATATTTTCATTATTTTGATCTGACAAATACGCTCTATATCAAATATGATATTGCTTTCAACATTTAGATCCCAAATCAGCTAACATAACATGAAACATTAACATCAATAACAATAACATGTTATAAAATCTAACCAAATAATAGATATTCCGTAATAACAATCTAATGAACTATTTGAACAATACTATATAAGATAGTAATTTTTAGTATTAAATACATTTAAGATATTGTCAATTTGAAATTTATAATGTATCATTTCTCCATAAATTTTATTTTTTCTGAAAGTAAACTCTTAGGGACTTACTTGCAATTTTTTTAATTTAATCTACTTATAATTTTTTCTCAAGAAATTCCGTAATAATCTCAATTTATTGCATATATTATATTTTAGCAATTGAATCTTAAATAATTCATAACGTCCTCACATTTACTTTTTTCATTCCATTTTAAATTATAATACATGATTTCATAAGCAACAAAATACTTCATAAATTTTAAATACCCTTTGATTTTTTTAATTATAATATATTTTCTAAATCAGACATGCTACTTTTTGAACAACTTGATATTTGATTAGTATTTCAATCATAACTTTTTTTGTAAACCTCGAATTAAGATGAATCCAATTTCTAAAAAAAATATACTTCATGACATGTTTGTTGCTATATAATCCATATTTTTTAAACGAGTAAGAACCCATTTGGCTTTAGTTGAAAAGTGTTGATGATAATAAATAATAATAAGTAGTTCGTTAAAGAAATAGTGACAATGATAATATTAAAGTTAAATTTAGAATAAATAAATTACCAAATTTTACATAAAATAATTTTAAAAGTTTAATTTTTAATTATTTATAATTTTAAAGCTTATGTAAAACCTTTTCTTGGATTTAAAAGAAAACAACTTTTTATATTTATAAAAGATGAAAGAAGACAAAATAAACTAAACTAGAAATGAGAAAGAAAAAAAAAACATTATACAAAAATACTATTAAAAAAAATAAGACCCGAAGAGTAATATAATTGGTTAAACAAAATAAGTTAACAATGTTAAAATATGAGCATGGGTCCCTCATTTATATTTTCAACTTATAAAATATTGTAATAATGACTTATAAGTCCAAAATTTTTTTTATCAAATATGATTTTTTTTCAAGATTTATTTATAAGTAATTTTGGTCTACTTTTAAATCAGGGACAGATTCAGAAAGAAAAAATAGGGGACCAAAATATATAATAATAAATTATAAAAAAAATAAGAGAGACTTAGATTTGAACCCTACACTTCTAGATGTTAGCAAACATCACCTATCTACTATACCAATTAGATAATTATGATAATTTGTTAACATTTATTTTATTTATTGACTATAATTACTAGTATATATGTATATATATATACTTTATATATCGAAAAGTGAGGAAAGCATCGAGATTCCCCGAGGTATATGTGGATCCGCCCCTATTTTAAACTAAACCAAACAACCTTTAAACCTCTTCGAAGCTTGACTAAAATATTAGTCATGATTTCTACATAAATCAATTACATCAAACATTCATCAACCTAATAATATTAAAGGAGTATGATATAAAAATATTCTTAAAATATTTAATTATTCAATTTAGTCATGCTTCATCTATTTAAACAAAAATATCATATCGACAAACATATATATTTTTAAAAAATATAAGACTTCAAGCTCCTAAATCCTTTCCTTAGTTTGTTTTTCTTGAAATGATTAATCAAAGGATAACAACTCCTCCTTTTTGGAGAAGATTTTATAGTAACATTTTATTTATATGAAGATAGAATTTCGGATAAATCTTTTTTTATTTCAAAATATAAAAATAATATCCTTAATTTATTGGATTGTTAAATTTCAAAAATTTTTAATGATAAAATTTTATCTCGAATCGTCCATTTGATCTTTTGCTCATCTGCTGTTGGTCGTCTTTTGTTCGGCGGATTTTGGTTCCAGTTTTCATGTTTCTGAAGGAGTATGAAGATAGTGTTTTTAATTCCTTGGTTCAGTTCTTCATTGAGTTGTGCTTATTTTGTTACGTGATTCTAGTGTTCTTTTTTTTTTAATGCTTGATGAAGATTTTAGTCTCGTCCTCTACTTTTTAGTGCTTATTTACTAAAAGTTCGTTTTCATCCTTTAAAATGTCAAATTTAAATGCTGATGCAAACAACTTCCATCGTACATAGCCACTAGTGTTAAAAAATCAACTTGTAGAGGCAACAAGACACATTGTGACTGCAAAAAAAAAAAAAAGTATGCAATTTTTGTGTGGCCATCATTGAAGCTGTTTATTTCATACTATATACGTATCTTATTAATTTACTACAATGTGTCCCAATCAATTGGTGGCTTATGCCAATATAATTCTCCAACAAATTGTTCTATGTGGTTAACCATGTGTAGGCAATATAGCCTTTCTTTTTCAAGCTGCAATTTATAATCTTTCATCTACTCCTTTGAAGTGTTTAATTTGCATAATGTCTGAAGTTTTGATGTTGCCCGACTATTTTTGCTAAGTGAATGCCTCTTAACTATGAAACTGTCATCCTTTATATTATAATGTGCTATTTTTCAGGTATTATTCGTTCGTAGCACACTTTTTAATATATTGCGTATAGCACACAATAAATAATGATATTTATTATTTAAAATAATAAACATATATACATAAAGTCATAATATTTTTTTTATTTATATTATTATTAGGTACTACTATAATGTACTATTTTTCAAGTATTATTTGCATGGTAGCACATTTTGTTAGTACACTACGTGTAGCATACGGTAAAATAACGATATTTATCATTTAAAATAATAAAAATAGAGGTGTATTAATGTGCATACAGAATTAGGTGGATTCGACGTGTAAGACACATAAAAAAAATTATCTGAAACTTAAAATATAGATCCTACATATGTTTGTGTATGTGATTGTATTGAATATATGCATGCTAATATTTTTTATAAAAGTAATAAATAATGATATTTTTTTGTAAAGTGTGTAAAATGCGCTACTTCTTTTTCCCTATTTGTATTATTGTTGGGTATACATATTAAGTGGTCGATCCGACGCCAAGAGACCATTTCTATGATCATGCCCATTTAGCGCCCTCGTCACCGCAATCTTTGCACGAGTAGACATAAAAGCCAAATCTAAGATCTGGCCGTATCTGTTCGTAGATTTCTGAGAAAGAAATGGGCCTCAAGGTAGTAATGGACAAAGCTCAAATCTTTTCTCCTAACGTTACAGTTTGTTTCTGCTGTGTTTGAACTGCGGTCTGGTATATCCAGTTTCTTTTTATTTTCTAGATCTTGTCTAAGTTCACGATGAAAGTTTGATGTTGTGGCACAAATAGTGGGTGGTTGATTGGAGCACTGTGATGATTTGAAGCATCTGAATTCTGAACTGCATTGTCTTACTTAGCAATAAATTTGACAAAAAAGTTTGATTTAAAAATGATCCTTGCCTTGGAGATACAGGAAATGGATCAGTAATGTATTAGACGTAGAGGAAATCACTGAATTTATACTGATTGAATTTATAAGACAAGTTTTGAAGGTATATGCTAGTTTTCATAATTCCTGGTCGATTTCCTTTTTCCGGAGAATACATTTCAGTGGTAGATGCTCTGGGCAAGTTTTTAGTTCATTCCACATTAACATCTTTTGTACTTGTCATGCATAGATAAAATAATGTTTATATTTGTTCATGAGAACTGAATCTTTTGAATCAAATTATCTTTCAGGAAGAGTTTGAAGAACATGGTGAGAAAGCAAAATCGTTGCCGGAAACTACTACCAACGAAGACAAGCTGATCCTCTATGGACTTTACAAACAAGCCACTGTTGGTCCAGTGAACACCAGTATGTAATTCACTGAGTTAAATCAGTTTTCCTGTTTCTTATCTGTCTGAACTATGAACACTACCAGAAATTAGAGATCATTATTTCATATATAACCATCAAGTTATCTCTACATAATTTGGGCGTGTAGGTACATGCATACACAATAGTCCCTGAGGCTGGGCTTTTCCCAGAAGAGTGTACATAGGCTAATCTTCTATCATTAGTGGATCACATTTTTCATTACATTTATATGATAACAAATGTTCATAGTTCATTATGAAAATGATATGAAGATTATAAGTTCTGATTTGTTTTCATTTGTCCCCTTGAAGGTCGGCCTGGCATGCTCAATTTGAAGGATAGGACCAAGTGGGATGCTTGGAAGGCAGTCGAAGGTTTGAAACGTGATACCCCAATTTATATATGCCGATGTTTTAATACGATGTTTCGGATGGGCAAATAAGTCGTCACAATTGCTCATGTGAAATTAACAAACAGGGAAGTCGAAGGAGCAAGCCATGAGTGACTACATCACAAAGGTTAAGCAATTGCTGCAAGGGTCAGCTGCTCCTGCTTAAGCCAAGCTTAGACTGAGGTGTCAGTGAAGGGAAGAACTTGCTCTATACCTGATTTATTCCTTTTATTAGCATATGATCTTTTTAGCTTTAACTTTAATCATGGCACGGATGTGTAAGCTGCATGGCCATATGTTTCATCTGGCGTACTAGTTGATATTTTTCTACACCTTGATTCGATTAACAACTTTCAGGCTAACGTTTACTATTTAGCTCAGGTAAGCTAGATCAACTTCTATTCGGATTGCCAATTAGTCAGGTTATCTATTTCTTCAATTGTATGATATTAAATCTATGGTGAATAAAAAAAATTAGGAAAGAGAAAATCTAATATTCATCGTCGATTTAACATCATGTGGTTGTAAGATATGTAATACAATGTTCCCTACTAAAGTAAAGAGTATCTTTATTTTTTCCAATATAAACTATTAAAAAAATTAAAATTATCGGCAATTAGTGTCAGTCAGCCAAATGCAATAATACGATGAATTCTGAGATAAATAAAATAATCGATAATATACGTAGATTAGCTCATATTCATATCAAAAGGCCTCTGATTTCTTTCGTGGAACTTTTTGGCAGGCATTTCTTTGGCACATATGACCTTGTACATATTGACCTTGCATAAATCTTAGTCTACTGGGTAATTGCGGAAATATACTGTTTTCGTTCATTGATCAGCAAATATATGAATGTTTAACATGTGCACACAGTGCACTTTTGTGAAGATCCCCAAGTTCCAAGTTAAGTTTACAAATTCATATGTATATTTCATCATTTTCATTCCGCTTACATCAAGTTGAAAGATTCGTTGCCAGTTGCCGCAACTGAGTTATACACTCTCCTGCCAATTACTTTGATGTTATGAATGGTGCATATATATAAAATGATTGGCAAAAGGAACTCGAAATTAGACTTACTACATATATCCAGCTCAAAACATGTTGAAGTAGAGTATGAAAGCCACGCCAAACACCAGAGAGATCCAGCCATGACCATCAACCTCATAGAACCACAAGCAAATGATGAAACAAAACAGTATGAAAACAAACAAATGCAGACCTGTTCCATCCTCATCATCTCTAGAATCAGGCTGTTGTTCCCAGACTGATGGTTTCCAACTGGAGGAGTGACAAATCTTGGCAATGGCGTGTGCTGAGAGCATGAGCAGCAGAGAGGCAACCAGCACGTTTCTGAGCAAGAAGACCAAAAGCAAGAATGCCAATGGAACGATGATGAATTCAGTCATGGTTCCAACAAGTAGGAGCAGTGGAACAATGACGATGACCAACAATGCTATGGTAACGTCCTGTAGCGCCGCAACGAACTCATATCCACTCATCAGTCTTTCCCGGCACACGAACAGGCTGAGGGCTCCGACGAGGAGGAAGGGGATGACTGGTGATGGACCTCTCATCATGTTAGATGTGGCCCTTCAATGTATCCTCCAAAGAGCTATTGGAAGTAATGGTACATAAGAATACTCATAGTTACTGAACCATTTGATCAATTCTTTGGTTGCAACTAACTTAACCACCAGTAACTCCAGGACAATTGCCAAAATGTTCTACAAACATTGGTGGGATTAATTGTTGTTTTGATGGTTGGTTGGACAAAGGTAGAGGACAAGACCATTGCATATGGGTAGTTAAACTGAAAACAACGTTTAGCTACTGCAATCTGAGTAAACTTTGTCTTCATCTCTTGTCTTTTGGGTATGTCCTTGTCTGCCTGTTTCTAGGGAACAACTCGACCCATATGGTTATGTTCGACCATACATAAGATCCCTGTGGTAAAGTTATATTTAGGCAAATACAAGGAATGAACTGAGAGGTATTGTGTTGAGTGTAGGATCTCACTAGGGACAGACATCATCATCAGTAACATGACAGAATTTGACACTCTAGAGATCTTAGGTTGACATCCATGTGTTGTCGTTATAACACTTTTTTTTTTGAGAGGGTATAACATCTTTCAGGTTCAGGATCGTAATCTCGCTAATCAGTCTTTTTTTGAGGAATCTTGAGATACATTCCACATTGGTTTGATGAATTATGTTCTGTTCTGTCTGTATAACGAGCAGTGTAGAATGTAGTCAATAACATAATAATATTGTCAAACAGGAGAAATTACAGGATACAAGAACGAAATTGATCATCTTTACACTTATGGCAACAAGTCTTTATGCAAACTACTTGCAGCAATGACATACCGATCGGTGCTAATGCACCGCCGCCGATAGGTTTTCCGATGCTGACATTGTAACTGTGAGAACATCTTCTCTGGTGCATTGCATTGCGGGGAAGCTCTAGGAATCAGGCTGCAAATATTGTTAACATAATCAAACAGTATCACGCAGGAAATAAGGTTTATGATTATGAGTATCAGAACAATGCATCAGCTAAAACTTTCATCATTACAAGGTGGAAAATGATCTTTTCTAAGATAGTCAATAATCTATTGAGTAAACATAGAAACTCTAACTTATAATGCCAATTTATCTGTTCATTGACAACTGTATGGATTGATAAAATAGTCAGCCTGTCTCTTTTTCACCTATGAGAAAAAGGATCAAGTGAATAACTTCTCATCTTATGATCAAGAAGACACACTTTGTTTGGAGAAGGAACAAAAACTTAAAAATTTTCCATCTCGGGCCTAATATTCGAATTCTTTTAATAAGATCAATACTTTTCCATATTAACTAAAAACAAGTCCACTAGTCCTGGTTAAACCTATGTGCATGTTAACAATGTTTGATCTGAACCCTTAAATAAATTAATTACTGGTATAAACTAGATTTTATTTTTTTTATTTATATTAATATTTATATCATTTTTTAATATTCTTTTACCTTTTATTTTTCCATATTTTTTATCATATTTTCTATACATATATATAATACGAAATATTACATATTAACATGTATAAGGGTTAAAGGATTATCCACGAACATCACTAACTTTAAAATCGATGCCTAAGATGTAATAAAATATTTTAGTTGACATATTATTCAAATTTTTATGCCACCTCTCATTTATTAATATTTAAATTAAAAAAATTATACATATAAATACACACGCGCGCATATATATATATATATATATATATATAATCCAATTAATGAAGTAATTCAGATAAAAAACAATATGTGGTTATATCATGTTGCCAAATACATTTTATTATATCACTGATAATTTGGAGTGTCATCATGATTAGGAATTTATTAGGACTACAGATTCTTTCTTCTATTTAATTGGATGTTCTTTATAAAAAAATAAAAAAAAATATTTGGAGTGTCATTTTATTTTCTTTGTTTCCTTTTCATTTCCTTGTGCAATCGCTTCTTAACAAATCAAAAACTTTTTCTACAACCGGAAAAGTTAACGTATAAGTTATAAAAATTAATTATATTTAAGACATATTTATTTTACTATTATTAACATTGTCATTATTTACCAATGTATGACTTGTCATGTGTCTATTTACTAGGCTTTAAGATCACTTTATTGGAGGATGTCTTCATCTAATTACTCTACAATAGTGGGAATCAATCTCTTTTGTAACACTTAAAACCACCTACCTGCTATGGATCGATGTATCAAATTATTCCCTACAAGAACATGTAAAAAATGAGTAGCATTTTAGATAATTATGATATAACATAATGCATAATAAACCAATTAATCCGTTTACTTTCTCTACGGGGCATGAAAAGCAAGAGAATGGAGTCTCTATTACATGATCACTTTATACAACAAGACGTCAATACATGCAGCTGATCATTGTTAGAACTGCTAATATTCATTTATTTCTGATACCAAACAAACAACACCTTTTCATAGTCACCCAATAGCACCAACCCTCTAGAATACAAGGATCAATGACATATTACAATCACGAAGTTGTTCAATGTGCCATGAGTTAACTTACGAAAGGCCAACATAAGATGAGAACAGCAAAAGAAAATACTCGACTGGAAACTGATTCTGAGGCCAGTCACTGCCTAGTTGCCAGTCACTAGTGCAATTTTATACCATGTTGAAGTCGAGGATAGTCTCCTTAGCCAAGATCAGAAGTAGCAACTTGAAATAGATGAAGACCCATTTCCGTGTCACTTCATGATGCACGTAATCCAGAATAATCTCCTTGAAGAAACCATAGACTTGCCAGTACACTGACATGACTAGTATCGATGTAGTCAGCTTTGTTTTTGATATCAGCAGCAATGCTGGTATCAGAGCATATGTAAGCTTAATGGAGAGTTCCATTTGCTTTACTTTGAAACTCTCAAGCCCGAGACTGCTTTTCCGCACTTTGTTAAGGGTGCCTTCCAAAGGACTAAAAGCAATGGGACTAGCTGGATTGATTATCTTCTGCAGAAGAAGACAGAAAAATATAAACATCAACTTGCCACAAAACAAAAAATCACAACAGAACATGAAAAACAAGCAAGGAGTTGATGATATACATTTTTCTCAGATGAGAGAAGCTTGGAGGGGCTTTCATCTGCTTGAGATCCACCAGCTTTCAAAGAAAACTGACGCAGAAAAGTTTGTGAAACTGCAGGACCAAAGCTAAAAGGAAGGCGTGTGAAGTTTGCCCCAGAGCTGCAGTTCTGCAAAGGCAGAGAGGGTGAAGGCATATTCAGAATACAGGAAAATGCAAGAGATTTATTTAGATTAACAATGATAAAACATCTAAACAGTAGCGATACAACTTTTGGAAAATTCCAGTCGTTTTGTTATTATGCCATGGGATAGGGAAGGAAATATTTGATGGATGGAAATAGAAGACAACAGAAATTCAACAGTATTATTAAACTTTAGTTTACATCTATCACACTTTCAAATGCAAGGTACCAGGATGTGTAGTTCATATCCCATTAACGGAAAAGTGCATCCTAATAGCGACACGGACTGGAAAGTCAGATTGGAGCAACCTGTTCTGCCCCCACTGTAAAAGCTGGCCAGTTAGTTAGGTTTTGAACTAGAATAGATGAACTGCCTCAAGGTCTTCAACAATATCCATTGCCATATAATAGCTGGAAAGTAAAGCAGGACAATACAAACATCACTTGATGGAGCACCTGTACTGAATTAGAAAGTATCTAAACACAGGACAGTGTTTAATTTAAAGTCACTGTGACATGATATCTTACGTATATTTTTCACATTGCTCCACTCTCATTCTCTATGTAGACATTTAGGGGGTGTTCGGTTGGGGAATAAGATCTGGATTAAGATCTTATTCCCCAATCTTTTGCCAAACGCCCAAAAGACTAACACTGGGCCCCACACAGTATTAAATGTTGGACTACACAAAATCTCATCTTTTTGTATTCTCAGAAGACCCAAGACTAAGTTATTCCCTATGGATTAGGGTTTGAGGACTAGATGATGGATTAAAAATATTTAATCCATCTACATTTTTGTGTTAACCAAACAGAGCCTTAGTGAGTGTAACTTTTGCTCCATATTAAGTCATATGTACACAATACTAGCTGTATCAACATGAGTTCTAAGATGGACAAAAATGAAAACAAACGTTTATGTGCAACGATATGCAACATAAAGATGAGGGCAGGAAAAATAGAGATATCAGCCCTAAATTTTGTTGAACAATAAGTCTAAGATAATATATAACACTGATCAAGCAGTTGGGAAGGAAATGATGGAGACATTTGTTGACAACAAAAGAACAAAAAGAAACTTAATGCAGAAAGTGTCACAAGTAACAACAATGCTAATTGCTCCTACATGCTGTAACAGATGAGCTTCTTGAATTAAGCATTCACGACCATAAAATTATATCACAAGTAACAAAATTTTGCAAGAAGATGAATGCCGTGAACCTAGGAAACACAAAAAGAGCCAGCAAGTTCAAAATTACACAACTACTTCCTACATAAATCCTTAGGAGAAACATGGATGTTCGGGAGAATAAGAGGATACTGACATCCCCATTAATTAGGAAAGGGACAAAAGGTAGGTATAAGAAGGAATACATCCAGACATTTCTCGGCATGATTCATGGATTTGGTCATCTGGTCGATTTTCAGTCAGTGGGGTGTACAAGTTGTTGGAGAGTGAAAACTTAATAGATGATAATGACTTGCGTACAGACTGTCGCTTAATATGGCAGATTAAGATGCCTTTGCGGGTAAAAATATTTGCATGGTTATTGCAACAAGATAGATTACCAACCAGATGCTATAGGATGAGATGGATGCAAGAAGCAAATACATCATGTGTTTTTTGTGAGGCCCTAATGTTTTGACTGCCCAGTGTCAAGAGAGGTCTGGGAAGGTTCAGGATGCGGTGTGCTGATGTAAGATCAATGGAAAACTTCTGGAGGTCATTCAGATTTTGGCAGACAAGATCTCAACATCCGAGTATATCTATCTAGAGGGTGCAGAGCTATGCCGTTTGCTTTTCTATGGTCCATTTGGCGGCAACGAAATGAATGTATTTTTAAAGAAGAACAATGTTATATTGAAAATATTGTAGGCGCTGCGAAAAATATGATGCGAGACTGGGCGAGTTTATAATATGATAATACTTTGCAACCTCAACATGTAAAATAGCATTTCAGCAATAAAGTTGGATGAGTGCACAAGGCTCTCATCCTTTACCCTCTAAAAAAAACATTCCAAAATCATAAACTGCGAAAAATGCAGAAAAAAAATGAAACAAACTATAAATGTAAAGCAAAATTCCCAAGAGTGACATTTCAGCACATCCATGTCCTTGATAAGAATATGACATTACAGATGATTTCTTTTGAGGGGCAAATAGAATTAAAGTGATGTTCCTAATAACAAAGACAATTATATGCTGTTGTGATGCCTTATTGCACCAGAGTAGAGTGATAATACAACAAATCCAAGATATTGGACAAAGATATGACAACATAACCATAAGACATAAACTAGTCATCAATTTGTTTTAAAGTCTTGTACAATCTAATCTTTGATCAAACTATTTGTTTGCCTGGCAAAACAAGCTTGGCAATATTTAAGGTGTTCCTCAAACTATTTTTCGGTTACAAAGTGATGCCCATGGTCTGATACAAAAAAAAAGAACGATTGAAAAAGAAAGAAGTATATAAATCCCACCGATGGGAATCAAACTCGAAATCTTTTAATACTCAAGTTGAAGGGTCAGCCATTGCCTCACGCCCTTGTTCTCCATTCCTCAAGCATTTACCTTAATAATATTTGAATTTTGAACATTTTGAACACAATTATGCCATTTGGTTTGTGTATGGACATTCCTGGATATTCTTTCTCTAATATCATCATCATGCTTGTGCATTTAACTACTGGGAGAAATAGCGAAAAGAGATGAGCCGTACATATACTTCCAGATCCTAGCTTTGATCTTGCATTGGCTTCCTTGTCCAACATTGGTCTCCATTGGAAGCATTATTACTTGAGAACCTAAAGATCCCATTGCACCCAAAAGGATATTTATATTATATAAGAATCTATCTGATTTTCGCATTATGCTTAGAATCTTTGCAAGGCCATTTCATTTAGAACCAATAACTATAATTGGTACATAACTTTAACAAAATTCACAACAAAAAATATAAAACTGAAAGGTCAAGTCTATTATGCATCGAATAAAACTGGCGTACAGTTACAAAGAGCTACAATCCCTGGTTAATCTAGCCTAGGATACGGCATCAGGCGCAATAAGCTCATAGTATTACAGAACTTAAATCCTAGCTGAGTGTGAGACATCAAGTGATGCTTAGCCAATGAATTTCTATTAAGAAGGTTCTCTTCTTGGGAAATAGGAGGACATAGGTTCTATCCCACAGGTGCGATACTGATATCATATTGATTATATCTATTTCTTGAGATGAATCATGGTTTGAATGTGCTAACCTGTCCGCACATGATAAATCTCAACTCCAGAAATCTTTCTCGTACTATTCATTCTACTTAAGAACTATACCTCAACAAAAAAAATGATCTCCAGAAAATTTCCTCAAGTAAATCAGTATTTATAGATTTTACATGGCTACAAGAGAGATCGAAACATCAGCCTCAATGAGCTTACTCATAGCGTAAGCATCAAATAAAAAATTCTCAGAATTCTATGTGATCATAAAGCCTTGGAACCAGAACTGTAATCCTTACAAAAGTCAGTAACCATAATCTCATAAAAATTAGGAGTCAGCGCCAGTTTCCACAGATCAATGAAAGAACGGAATCCAATAATATTCAGAATGAGAAGAAATATACAAATATCCCCACTTCGCATTTTTTTTTGGCTTTCAGCCTTTTCAGACGTCGCCGATCGTGGTCTTTGGATCAGACTCTTGACACTCCCAACATTGTCACACTTCCTTTCCTTTCATTTCGTTCCTCCCTTGTCAACTTGCTCATACTCCTATGATTTTCTTTCTTCAGTCCCTCCAATTTAAAACCATGGCACTTTATAACAAAATAGAATCTTTTTGTTTCTAGGAAGGACAACTTCACAGAAGTATCGTTAAATGGCGTTGAATTCGAAAACCATGCCCCTATAAGATCGCCTGAGACGAGAACGAACGAGTGAAACGAGAAGAAGACGAACCTTTCCGGTGTCGAGACGGCGGAACAGAGAGGCGCATGAGGAGCGGGGAAAACCAGCTGCCGCGGAGGAGGCGAGTAGATCGGGCTTCGCCGTCGCCGATCCCGTGGCGTGCTTGCGATCCGGGAGCGGGTGGGAGGCGAGAGAATGGAGGGATCGGAGGCACTGGGGAGATGAGGGGGCGGCGGCAGCGATGGGATCGGTGGTGGCGCAGGGGTGGCGGAAGCGACCGAGGGCTAGAGCTTTGGATCGGTTCAGGAGTCGGGACGCCATCGCCGTGTTCGACGGCCGCCGGAGGAAGCGGAAGCGGAAGCGGAGGTAGAAGACGGAAGAGATGGCTGGGAACCGGAACCCCCAAAAAACTAAAACCAGGGTGTTTTTATAAAACCCCTTTTATGTAAGTGGTAGGGCCCTTTTATTTTTTATATTAATTTTTTTTTGTTATTTATACGTGACACTCATGTCTTACTCAATACTTAATAAATCGATAATTATTCGCTAGGGTGATAATTCTAAAAAGAATAAAGATTTATCTAATTACAGTTTTTAAGAGAATCATTGGGTTTTATTTGTTTTAAAGATTTATTTTATTTTCTAGCTTCGTTTATTTTGATGTAAACAAATGTATAAGAATTTCTTGTTTTGGAAAAGTGATTTATTTTTTCACGAGTATATGACTTTTAAACATAAAGGAAAATCATCTTGAAAATATAAAAAAATGATATTATGTTAGAGAAAAAAAATATTCGTAAAAATGTAATTAATTTTTTTTCAAATTTAACTCATATTTTTAATTAATATGAAAAAATCAATTTATTTATAAACAATAGAAAATCTAAAAATTGTTTTCGAAAAATATTTTCGTCAAAATAAATAGAGCCGTAGATCTATTCATGTTTGAAATTATTAATCTGATAAGAGTGAATAGTTTAATCTTAAATAAATTAATAACTCGTACATAATGTGATTAAGTCATATTGGGCTTAGAATTTTGTGTCAGTCAAATTTTGTTCAAATTTAAAGGCAAAGAAAGATGGACATGGACTGTTAAAAAGGAGCTCACTTGTAGAACAAGAAGACCCACATCGTGATCATATTAAAAAGCATACAAGTCAAACATTTTGATGGTCATGTAGAAAAGGTCACTTAGCTTAGTGCACTAATCTTCTGTGCCTCGACATGGGAATCGTGTAGCATTAGAACAAAGCTCATTTTGATATGATAGCTTCACATGACATGCACCATCTTAAAAACTCGATGTTTTTTTTAAGAAAATGCATTAATTAGGAGTACATAAAGAAGAGTCTGAATACAGAAGTCCGAGGATACCCGGAGGAGGGTTCTCCTCCCAAAAAGAATCGCTATGCAATTTACGACCAAAAGAAGTAAGGTAATCAGTAGCTATATTGGCACTACGTCTAATATGTTTACATAAAATAAGTTCAAAATCAGCGATGAACATTCAAATATCCGCTACGATACTTTTCAACCATCATGGATAGGGGTGTGTTCTATTGATGATGTCTACCATAGAGGAAGAGTCTGATTCGACAATAATCTTGCTTATTCCTAGTTGCCGGCAGCGACTTAGGTCGAGCCGTATACTCCACGCCTCCACTTCTAGAATAGAATTGAACTGTCTCCGATTAGCTCCTGCACATACAAAAGATTGCTAGTTCTAATAATGTAGCATGCACCCCGCGCCTCATTTGCATTCACAAATGAACCATCCAGGTTCAATTTGAATCAAGATGTAGGCGGGGGCTCCCAACGATCCAGAGGTGGGGTTGTTGGGGAAGTCCCCTCAGAAATATGTGCATGACTCAACTCATAATAGCTAGCCAGTACCCTGTTCCAAATGACGGCCGCGGTTGCTTGGCAAGAGCGAAAATGTGCATCTTTTCTTCCTCGCCAAACCCCCCATAAAGTTAAGGCAAATAACATTAGGAATTGTTTACGAGAACATGAATCATGGTGTTGACCCTCACAAACTCAGTCCCCTGCTGCCCATGTACTAAAATAGGAGAATTTAAAACATGTACTCTCTTGAAACATACGCCAAATATTGGTGGAAAAAGAACAATAAAAAAATAAATGATAGTTAGTTTCAGGAGCAGCACCACATAGAGTACAACAAGGGTTAACATTCGCATTGAATCTAGATAACATGTCCTTTGTTGGCAACCTGTTATGAGCTAATTTCCATAGAAAAAAATGAACTTTTGGGGGGATATTTATGTGCCATATCATCTTCCAGCCAAGCCATCCAGCATGCCGCAAAGGAACAGGGGGCTTGCTAATAAAGTTATAAACAAATTTAGCATTTGGGATACCATTAACATTTGGTGCCCAAATCCATTTATCCTCATAGGGGAGAGCAGGTAATGTTATAGAGAGTATTTTTTCCACAATACAAGGAGCAAAGAAATGCATGAGAAGAGCTGAATTCCAATTAGACTGAGATATAAAGTCAGATACCATCACCTCTGAAATTTGAGGACAAACATTAACAAAAGTAGGAAGCATTCTTATAGATATGTTAAATATCCAGGGATCATTATATATATGTGTACCATTTTCATTTCCAATTTGCTTCCGGAGACCTAATTTAATTTTATCTAAGGCCTGAAGAAGAAGCTTCCAGCACCGGGCACATTTAGATATAATTTGTGGAGCTTGCAACGACCATGGTTAAATAAGACCATATTTATTTGTTACCAGTGATACAAAAGGATCAGAGTTCTGGTTGAGAATAGATAATAGTCTTTTTGCTAGGAGAGCCACTTTGACATTTTGTAGTTTCCTGATACCTAACCCACCCTCTTGATGTACTAATTGCACTGTATCCCAATCTATTAGATGTAAGCCATGTTTGTCCACAGAGGAAGACCAAAGAAAAGTTCTGGATAATTTCTCCAAGGATTCAATGAAACCTGATGATATGTATACTGAACTTAAGTTGTAAGTAGGAAGAGAGTTTAGAGTTGTCTTACCGGCTTGGGTGAGAGTTTTAAGTTTCCATCCTGCAAGTTTACTATTTACTTTGTCAGTTATATGGTTGAATGCATTCTTTGTTACACATTTATATAATATAGGTGAACCCGGATAGACAAAAGGAAAAGAGCCAATATCCATATGAAGAATGTTTTTCAATCCATCTTTTCTCCTAGCATTAAACCTAGGAGGGAGGTAAAAAACAGATTTGGCTAAGTTAATTTTCTGGTTTGTAAGGAGATAGTATTTTTGGAAAATTTCCTTTAATCTCTTACAATTTGAGGAATTGGCAGCAATGCAAACTAGTAGATAATCTGTATACAAAAGATGACTGATAGAAGTGTTCCCTAGTTTGAATGGTTGTATTTTATTAATTTTATATCCTGATTTATTAATGATGAGAAAACTTGAGTTATTAGGATGAAAAGGTAAGGGGATAGAGGATCTTCCTGCCTAATACCTTTGGAACTTCTGAAAAAAGGGGAGAGAGAGCCATTGATATAGCAAGAAAACTCAGGGAATTGAATACATGTTTTGATCCAGTTTATAAATTTAGATGGGAATTGCATTATGGATAAAACATTTATTATTGCTTCCCAAGAAACCCTATCAAATGCCTTTTCCATATCAGCTTTGAGTATAAGATATTTTTTCCTTCCTATTGTCAGGGAGTGAGCAATTTCCTGTGCTAAGAAGATGTTATCTTGTATTAACCTGTTAGCCACAAAAGCAGATTGGGATTTGTCAATTAGATCTGGCAGTGTGGATTTTAGTCTATTAGCCAAAATCTTTGCTATGTCCCTATACATGACATTGCATAAGGATATGGGTATGTAATCAGTTACGACTCATGGATTGAGTTTTTTTGGAATGAAAGTGATAGCAGTATGTGAAGATCCTTGAGGTAACTGTCCAAATAGAAAGAAATCCTTTATCTCTTTAATGATGGCTGGACCAATTTTATCCCAGTAGTTTTTAAAAAATTCACAAGTGAATCCATCAGGGCCAGGAGCTTTGCCTGGGGCCATGTACCAAAAACTATTCTTTGTTTCCATATCAGTTATAGGGGAGATTAGACTATCAGTTCATGATTGATTCAGGGTAGGAAGTAGAGGTCATTCAATACTTGATTGATTTTGTGAGCTTGGAGCCCATAGGGCACTATAATGATCAACAAATAATTCTTGTATGGCTCTGCTATCAGTAAGGGTATTTCCAGCACTATCTTCTATCTTATTTATGACATTTAGGGGCCGTTTGGCGCATTTCCAGTTTTTGTTAACCGGTAATTTAGATCACAACTAAAATAAATTACCACTTTATAAATTACCGGTAATATTATATATAGTGTTTGGTAAGTAGCAATAACACAAATTATAATTTAAATTATGAAACAAAAAATTACTAAAATACCCTTCAAAATTGTTGAATTAAAATAAATATAAACAAAATAAAAAAAAGTGAGTTAGGTCAAAATATGAGTTTATATTATCAATCAGTCGTAAAATAATTTTAAAAAAGAAGATAATGTTGAACACTATTATTTTGTAAAAAAAATATAAATATTTTTAAAGTTCGGTTGGAGGGATAATTTTGTCAAAATGCATGTCATCTTACTGGTAATCTGGAAAGACACCTCTCATGGGTGCTATCTTCATTAATAGTAAGGTGGTAATTCAGATTACCAGAGAAGTAAAAATCATCGATAATCTGTTGCAGCCAAACGTGGTAATATAGTGGGTCCTGAGAATTTTAAATTAAATAACCGGTAATCTATCTGGATTATCTCATACCAAACGCCCCCTAAGCTCTTACGATGTGGAGCTTTCCAACTAATCTCAATTTTATTATGAAACTTTAATATGTATAATCTTTGTAGAGTTTTAATTTAAGTTGTGCAATTTCGTCTAATCCTATACCATCACATATGATTAATATAATTATTTAAATAATATTTTTTAATTCATGATAATAATATATAATTAATAAAAGAAATTCAACAAAATTCTTCAATAAAATACGATGTCACCTTGAAATAAAACATAATAAGTATAAAAATGTTTTATAAAAACTTATTTTCTCTATATATCATTTGTTTCTGAAACTCACCTTTCTTAATAAGTATTACAAGTAGTGAACAACTATTTTTTTTTATCCATAAAAATTGTTCACTTCAAGTAATAACTAATCTATCAATGAAAGTTAAGATATCATCAACGAAATTGATGATTTAACTCCCACTAACTTCATGATATATAAAGTGGTCAATAATATAGAAACCAAATGAACAAATCACAATTAAAATAGGAAAATACAAGAGCATTTTCATTATATTTTACAGAAATTGTAAAATCATGCACATATATACCATAAATAGGCACATCAAATTTTCATACACATAGGATATGTTTGTCAATACAATTCATATCAAAATACGAATCCATGTGTCATTAAAATCTACATGTGGGCAAAGATTTTAACACACAATTATTCCATA
>LTAE01001174.1:10070-58702 GCA_001647135.1 Pontederia paniculata | reverse complement strand
ATGATGATAATAATAATAATAATAATAATAATAATAATAATAATAATAATAATAATAATAATAATAATAATAATAATAATAATAATAATAATTCTTGCAATAGTCATATGATTGGTATTTGTCCCAAATTCAAATAGCAATATTTATTTTTATGCTCCAATTTTACATTTTATAATTGCATATGATGCTTAGTGTAAAACTAGCATAATAATAGAATATTTTTATTTGATTTTGTGATATTTTACATGATAAATTTTTTTTATTACATGTTAAAGAGTCACATCAGAATTATTAATTGTAATAATTCATGCAATAATCATATGATGAAATTGGTATTTGTCCCAAGTTCAAATAATATTTTTTAATGCTTTAATTTTACATTTTAAATTTGCATATGATGCTTAGTGTAAAATTAGCATAATTAATAGATGAGTCCAACGAAATTTTCTTGAAATAATAAGCTTATAACAATTGAGGTTGTGAACCTCAAATCTAATCTTTCATCAATAGGAATTAATAGAACTATGGATGACATGTGATTATTTTTGTTCATATTATTGAAAATAATCCTTGTGAAAAATGATTTGAAAAGTTCTTAAAATATTTGATGTAAATTAAATGAAACATTATATTAACTTTGCTCATATTATTGGGGGTTAATATAATTTGATATTCATATTCATTAGATTGATGGATTGAATTTTTAAAAAAAAAGCTTATAATTTCTTAAAATACTAAGTTTATAACGGACGAGGTTGTGAACCTCAAACGTAATCTTCCACCAATAGGACATAGTAAAATTATGGATCACATGTGATTATTTTTTGTTCATATTATTGATAGTTCTTGTGAGAAATATTTTAAAATTTTCATAAAGCATTTGATGTAATGAAATGAAACATCATATCGACTTTGCCCATATTATTGAGGGTTAATATGATATGCATTTCATATTCATTAGACTGATGGGTCCAGCTTAGACAACTTCTATTCTTAGATCCCGTTAGGTTGCATAATACAAGTTGGAGACTAAAGTATGATTGAGAATCCTAGTGGTTAGGATTGGAAAGGAATGGTACCCCTACCTTATGAATTATTTCACTTAGATCCTGTTAAGGTGGTGTGAATAATTTTTAGGGATCTCAATTCTCACTAGAGAAGAAAGAATATTTTTTTCTTCCTTGTGTATGGGAATTCACAAGACTAGTGAGAGCTATCATTAAACAAAAGTCCAAATTTAATGGTATTTATATAAGCATGATAAACTTTTAACATGATGTTATCTCATTTTATTAGATCAAAACGTCTGCTTTATCTCAAAATATCACCAAGATTATGGACCAATGTAAATTGATTGGACCAAATTTTGAAGATTGGTTGAGAAACCTCAAAATTTATTTTAGAGGTCTCAAATGCCTTGATGTGATCAAAGACTATCGAACCAAAGTAAATCGTGGCAAAGCCACCAAAAAGGATATCGAGGATGAAGACAAATGACTTGAAAAAAATGAGGACGTCAAATGTCTTATCCTTGTATCCATGTGTGGTGCACTTCAAAAGCAGTTTGAAAATGCTAATCATGTTGTTGACATTGATTAATAAACTACAAGAATGCTATGGTGAGAAATCTCATGCCAAAAGATTTAGGGTTTCAAGAGAATTGTTCTCTACAAAACTGCATGAAGGAGGATCTGTGAATGATCATGTCCTACATATTCTCATTAATGAGTTGACCGAGTTTGATGTGACAATTGGAAAAGCATTAAGTATTGACTTAATTCTTTCCTCCTTACCATCCTCATATGATCAATTCATAATGAATTATCATATGCAAAAGAAAGAATCAGATGTACATGAGCTACTCCATATGCTAAAAGTAGCAAAAGATGACATGAAGAAAAATTCTTCAAGTTCATCAAAGGTGATGTTAGCTGCTTCTACTTTTGGAACGAAAAAGTTCTCCCAAAATAAAAGGAAAAAAGGAGGCAAGGGTATGAAGGATAACACCTTCAAGCCCACTTGGGATAAACAAAAAAAAACAAGCTTCAAAGGAGCAGTGAGTTCTCATTTATGTAAGAAAGTGGGACATTGAAAAAGAAATTGCAAAGAGTATCTTGCTACACTTCGTGCAAATAAGGGCAAATGTATGCTCAAATCCTTATTAATATAAATCAATTTGATTGATTTTTTTTCTTTATTCTACTATTTGGGTAAAAGATTCTGGTTGTGCATCTCACATGTGCAATATGTTGCAGGAGTTGCAGAGAGCTAGGTCACTGCACAAAAGACAAATCCAACTATCCGTTGTGAATGGTTCATTATCAGATGAATCTACTAATTTTTTTCGTAGAATTCTAAAATTGATAGGCTGCTTTAATGTCTGGAACAATGTCGAGAATCTTATTTTCATTCTGATTCAATAATAGCAAGTTATGAACTTGTTTTTTCGATAAAGATGATTGTAAGATTTTTGAATGATGAAATATTTGCTAGAGGCACATCATTTAATGGTCTATATTATCTAGAAACGTCAAATATTTTTTATGATTGAAGATACTAATAAGCGCAGGTAAGAGAAATGACTCAATTGTATTGTGATTAGATCAATAATGTCATACATTAACTTTTCAATTTTCTTTTGAGGTTATACTATAGAAACTATTGTTTACTTGTTAAATAGAGTATTCTCCAAAGCTATTATGAAAACACCATATGAGATGTGGTACAAAAGAAAATAAGCAAGTTAAGAATCAGACTTTTGTGGCTTTCAAAAAGGAAAGTGGGAGCAAATAAGTTGGAGAATAGAGCTAACAAATGGAAAATTTGTGGGATATCCTACAACTAGTTTAGGGTATTATTTTGATATGCCAGAACAATAAAAGGTTATTGTGTCATGGCATTGCCACTCTCCTTGAACGAGTATTTATACTACAAGAGGACAGTGGGAGCAATGTTGAATTTGAAGAAATTCAATATCTACAAGTTAAATGTGATAATAAACTTAAAAGTATTGTTCTACCCACTAATGTAATGCATTATGAATTATGTGTGTACAAAGGGTTAGTGAGAGCAACATATATTTCTTGTAATATATGTTGATAATATTATACTCATTAGGAATGATGTAAAGATACTTCAGGCAAAATTTAGTTGTTTAATATATTTTCCACGAAGGATTTGAGGGAAGCAACTTATATTCTTGACATAAAAATCTATATGAATAGATCAAGAATAATAATAGGTCTTTCTCAATCCATGTACATTGAAAAAAGAAGAGATATTACCATTTCGACGTTACCTTTCTTAGAAAATATGGCACCTAATAATGATGAGATAATAAAGTAAATGAAAAGTGTTTCATATGCTTCCAGCCATATAAAGTATAATGTACGCAGAGATATGTACAAAAACTTGATATTAGTTATGCTATTAATAGAGCTAGTAAATATCAATCGGTTCAATGTTTAGAAAATTGGATTAATGTAAGAATATCCTTATGTACTGAAGAATAACAAATGATTATATCTTATTTTATGGAAAACACATGGTGAATGAAGGTTACATCGATGTTGTCTTCATGTTAGATGTTCAGGAATATAACTTGAGGTATATATTCATTCTGAATAGAGGTTGAATATTTTGTTGCATCACATGTTGCAAAGTAAATTGCATGGATATAAAAGTTTACTTCTGAGCTAATGATTGATATTGTTTTATTGCAGAGTAGTAGTATAAATCATTGAGTTGAGAACTCATCAAAAGTACAATCACATCCATTGCAAAGATTTTTTTGGTTCATGTTTACCAAGAATATCAATCATAAGTATCCAAAAGCTCAGTACATCAGATAATTTAGCAGACACATTGTCCAAACCATTATCTGTATCTATATTCAATATTTTAAGATGATGATTTTGATATTTGTCACATATTGGGTTTAGGGCAAGTGGGAGATTTTGATTTAGCACTGATTGTGCCCTAAACACAATCTGATCTGATATAAATATTATCTAATCATGCTTACTTCTAATATTCTTGGTGTGTTACATTTATATGTCTTAAATATAATTTAGTGACATTGCCCATGAAGTCTAGTTATGACACACGATATGATACGATCATAATATGAGGTTCGTGATGTCCACTTCAAAATATGTTCGTCGTCTGAAGGATTGATGACATGGCAACATCAATCCAGTTAGGTGATTGTGTAATTTATCAATCAATGGTTGAAAATGTTAGTCCTCACAATGCATTAAGATAAATATGCAGGTGCTTGTTAGAGAACAAGTTCACTGAACTGACCTGAGACACCATTGATGTACGAGAATCTTGATGGTTGGACTAGTAGCAAGATTTCTCAAATGGAATGACTGCATGATCCTTTGACATGAGACACCATTGATGTCTTGCATCTTAATGATATTTATTTGATTTAGTTAACAATCATCTTTGAATTATTAATACATTTATTAGTGACATTAGAAGCATGTGAAGGCATGTGAGTGTTAAATAATAGATCTACGACTCCTATTGAAGGGATGTCCTCAATGACCAACAAAGAATGATGTAAAGTCTGTGGCCACAGCATGAAGAGAATGCGTTCTCTATTTGCATCATGTCTTAATTAGTCAATTGACTAACATCGAGATTAGGGATCTAATATTCCACCATATTTTATTTGTCTCGATTTGGACATAGCAATTGTAGAAGGATTATACGCATATGAAAATCATTTCAAAGGTTTATCAATTTTCATATCACTATGGGGTCATATGATATATTGCTAGATGTCACGCTTAGTCTATAAGAGACTACACATAAGTTGGGAACATTAATAGATGGTACTATTGATAAATGTGTAGTTGATAGATTAGATATATAGCTCTTATGACTGTAGTAATGTAAACCTAATGGGTCATACACAAACAAGACATAAAAAGATGAATTTTGAATAATAGATTCAAATATTCGATGAGATATTTTAGGTGCCTAGTACATGCCTAATCTCATCACGTTACACATCAGACTTAGATAAATGTTTATCCATATGAGATATGGTAAATTGAGTTAATGCAAGTGGGAATTGTTGGTAAATAAGTATGTCATAACTCTAATTACCATAATTAATAGTTAATCGGATGGTCAAGAGTTGATCCAAGATATGATTTGATCATAATCGTTAAAAAGAAGAAAGAGGTTGAGTTGGTTACAACTACCTCTTTACAAATATATGAATTCTCTCTTGAAAATTATGTTAATCCATGATAAGAGTTCTCTCTCCCTGAGTGCAAGATTCATCTTAGACTTGGTATGGAAATTGTTAGAGGGATTACACTTGTGATCCTCTGAGGATAATCAAAATGGCGGATGTTCCTATCAATCTCTTTAGGTTACGAGCATTTCAAGTATGATCAGAACAATTTTATATTAAATCAATTCTATAGATCCTTAATCGCATGAATATAATATAGAAAAGAATTTCTTATATTTGTGTGAATCTCAATTGCTAACAGGAGCTTCATTGCACAACTGAAAATTTTACAATGTAATGTGAGTCCAAAGCTCGAAGAAAGATCATCGGCCTAAAGCTTGATGAATTGAGCTTATTGTTGTTGCAGGTCATCCTCTCTTTGCCAGCTTTAGTTTTTCATAATATTGGCATTGATTTTAATGACTTGGTTGTCTTCACCCTGTCATGTTTCCTGAACAACATACAAAGCCATTGAATCCTGTGGTGCCTCTATCTACTATTCCCTTCAACAAATCGTTGATGTTCTACTACTGAATTATGATGTCCCTCAATCGCCTTCTCATGGTAGGGAGCGGACCATATATCGTGGACAGATACGACCAGACTTCTCAACCTTAACATGATAATCCATATATTGTTTGTCCATATAAATGCAAGTATCTGATGTGCCTGCAACTTGCTTCAGACGGGAATTTGGAAGAATTGGAAAATATTACTGTAGATGAGTCCTGTAGAAGCCCAACTTGCCGCAGCCCACTTCAGCACGCGCGTCGAGATCGAGCCTCGTTGTCTCCGCCGCCAAAATTATAGAAACCGCGCCTCTATTTTTCTCTCTCCAGAAGTCTGATGTCTCTGCTCTGTGTGCAGATTAGGGTTCCGACCGTCGATGCTCTCGGAGAAGAAAGGTGGCCAGCTACACCGCCGTTCAAGGATGCACTGCCGGAGTAGAAGGCTCAGGCGATGTCGACGATGACCCTACGTTGCTGTGACACCAAGGTTGCCGAGAAGATGCCGAACGCCGAGTGCAAGGATATCCGAGCTCCCGCTTCCCGGTCGCTGCCGACGAGAGAACCTCTAGAAGAACCTGTAGGACAAGAACTCAAGTGGACTAAAGAAGACAAAGAAGAGATGGATTGGCTCGACAAAAGATAAGTGCTTCCTTCTTATTCATCCGTTTTCGGGCTTAAAACTATTTTTCGAATCCCCTTTTCTCCTCCCTCTCGCCTTCTATTTATACTCACTTACAAAACCTTCTTACAAAATAAAATCTTCAAAATGTTTCGGCTTCTTCCTCTCTCTCTTGCTCTCTCTCTTTGCTCTGTTTTTCCTGATCATTGTTTTCCGGCTGCTCACTGTTTCCTGATAACTCTTCTGTGATTTCTATTGTGGTTTCTGCTGTTGATTCTTCTTATGTTTGGCTATTCTTCTCTGCTACCTCTTCTGCTTCTACTTCTGTTGTTTCTGCTTCTGTTTCCGCTGCTTCTACTTTTGTTCTGCTATTGTCTTCACTTTCCGTTTCTTCTGCTTCTACTCTGACTTCCTCTTCCTCTTCTGCTTCTTTTTCTTGTTCAGACATAACAATTCCCTCCCCCATAGGATTACTACCATCGTCCTCGATGTTAATATTAGGAAAAACTTTCCGAAAAACTTCCAAATCTTCCCAGGAAGAGTCTTCTAAACATCTTGAGGACCATTGGACCAAGATTTGGGTTATAAAACGACCTTGTCGTTTAATCCTCTGAGTCGCAATGATAGCTACCGGAGTAACCATAGGACCTTTCTCACTTGTGAGTGCAGGAAGTGGATTAGGCATAGGAAACTCACCATAAGCTTTTTTTAGTTTAGAAACGTGAAACACAGGGTGAATCCTAGACTCAGGTGGTGGTAGTAATTTGTATGCTACCGCTACAATTCGCTGCTGAATTGAAAAAGGCCCATAGAACTTAGGAGACAGTTTATGAGAACCCCTTTGAGCTAAAGATTCTTGTTTATAAGGTTGTAGCTTAACACAAACCAAGTCTCCAACTACAAATTCTCTATCAGAACGATGAGAATCTGCCAGCATCTTCATACGATGTTGAGCTCTAAGTAAGTTGGCTTTAAGAGTCTTCAGTATATCATCCCTGTCTAGTAGTTCTGCCTTCACAGCCTCAACCTGAGATTGACTATGAATATAGGCAGGTATGGTTGGTGACAGTCGACCATAAACTACTTCAAAAGGCGTTAGATGAGATCATGAGTGATAAGAAGTGTTGAATGAGTATTCTGCCCACGACAAGTATCTAACCCAAGTAGAAGGTCTGTCCAACACAAAACATCTTAGGTATTGTTCCAAACACCTGTTGACCACCTCTGTCTGACCATCTGTCTGAGGATGATAGGTCGAACTCATGTGTAACTTGGTTGCACTTAGCTTAAACAGTTCTGTCCAAAAGGAACTTATAAAAATTGGATCTCGATCAGAGACAATAGTTCTTGGGAACCCATGTAACTTGACCACCATTTCAATAAAGAGTCTGGCCACTTTCGCAGTTGTGTAGTGAGTGGGAAGAGTACCAAACTGGCAATATTTTGATAGACGATCCACCACTACTAAGATAACAGTAGTACCCTGAACAGGTGGTAAAGCAGAAATGAAATCCATTGATATATCCTCCCAAATTCTGTCAGGAATAGGAAGTGGTTGTAGTAAACCCGCCATAGGATTAGTACACTATTTGATTTGTTGACAAACTTTGCATTCTCTTACAAAGTTTTCCACAGTCAACTTTAGACCCTGCCAAAAGAATTCTGCACTTATTCTCTTATATGTCTTAAGAATGCCCAAATGACCTCCAATAGGAGATTCATGGAATTCCCGTAACACCATAGGAATAATAGGAGATGTAGGTAATAGAAATATTCTATTATTTTTATATAACATCTCCCCTCGGCAAATTAATCCCAACTGAGTTGCCTCTCCCAGCTCAACCTTCTTGTATAGGTCACTGAGCTCAAAATTACTAACATACTCTGGCTTTATCTGATCAACCAAATTAAAAATTGGCATTGAGAACCCACAAAATGTATAAGCTGAAATCTCTTGTCGGGAAAGAGCGTCAGCTATACGATTTTCAACTCCTGGCATGTAAACAATTGAATAGTCATACCCCATGAGCTTAGCCAAGTATTGTTGTTGTTCTGGCGTTTGAATAATCTGAGTTAGGATTTCCTTAAGACTCCGATGGTATGTTCTGATTAAGAAATGCATGCCCAGTAAATATTGCCTCCACTTTCTCACGGCCTATACAATAGCAAACATTTCTCGAACATAGACTGATAACTTCTGCATAGAATTTGATAATTTCTTGCTGAAATAGTATATAGGATGATTTTCCTGTAACAGTACTGCTCCAATGCCTGTCCCTGAAGCATCCGTCTCTACCACAAATTCTTTTGAGAAGTCTGACAACTGTAATATAGGAGTGGTGATCAGTGCCATCTTAAGAGTCTCAAAGGATTTAGTAGCTGACTCAGTCCATTTGAATGCATCTTTTCTTAAAAGATCAGTTAAAGGACTAGCAATCATAGCATAACCTTTAACAAACCTCCGGTAATAACCTGTCAAACCCAAAAATGCTCTTAGCTATTTGATGGTAGTAGGAATTGGCCAATCCTTCACAGCCTCAATCTTCTATTTATCTGGCTCCACACCTTGGACCGACACCACATGACCCAAATATTCAATTTTAGGTTTAGCAAAACAGCACTTGCTTCGTTTAACATAGAATTGCTGATCTTGTAAACATTGCAAAGTAATAGTCAAATGTCGTTTGTGTGATTCCAAATCTTTACTGTATACCAATATATCATAAAAAAAACAGTGATGAACTTCCTTAAGTAAGGACTGAACAATCTGTTCACGATTGCTTGGAATGTTGAGGGAGTATTAGTCAATCCAAATGGCATGACTAAGAACTCATAGTGCCCCTCATGTGTTCTAAAAGTTGTCTTCAAAATATCTTTCGGACTCATCCTGATTTAATGATATCCGGCTCTCAAGTCTAATTTAGAGAAGTAAGAAACTCCTTGTAACTCATCCAGTAACTCATCAATAGTAGGGATAGGAAATTTGTCTTTGATTGTAATCTGATTTAAAGCACGGTAATCCACACAAAACCTCCAAGTCCCGTCCTTTTTCTTCACCAATAACACAGGAGAAGAGAATGGGCTTGAACTATGTTGAATTACTCCTTGTTCCAACATTTCCTTCACTAATTTTTCAATTTCATTCTTTTGGTAATGTGGGTACCTATAAGGTCGCACATTCATAGGCTTACTATCTGCTGGCAGATGTATGTGATGTTGTACATCTCTCATGGGTGGTAAAGCACTCGGAGTTGCAAATGCAGTTTCAAATTGATCTAATACTTGATCAATTTCAACTTGTTCTGAATTGTCTGATGAACTGGTGTCTTCCATCTTGGCAATCAACTGAAAACATGTCATAATATCATCCCTTTTAATCATCTTCCTGAGTTGATGATGCGTTACTGCCTGAGGTGAACTATTATGAGTCCCTTGTAAATGCACCTTCCTCTGGTTCCACTCAAAACTGATAGACAACTCACTATAATCCATAGTCACCGGTCCCAATTTTTGTAACCACTGAACCCCTAACACCACTTCAGAACCTTCAATAGGTAATACATAGAAATCTTCATGAAAAGAAATTCCCTGGATATAGAACATTAGATTAGAACAAACTCCTTCACATCTTAGCTTGTCACCATTTCCAATCATAACATTGAAGTAGGCCGATGAATTTATGATCAATCCCAACCTTTTGACTGCCCGTTCTTGAATAAAATTGTGAGTAGAACCACTGTCAAGTAGTATAGTCACTGGATGATTTCTGATATTCCCTTGTAACCTCAAAGTCTGAGGCATCAGTACCCCTGATAAAGCATGTAAACTGATACCCAAATCTTCAATTCCTTCTCCTTGCTCTTCTTGTTCTTCATCCTCCTCCGTCGACATTAGTAGTAAGAATTTAGGTCGGCACTTGTGTCCCCTATGAAATCTCTCATCACAATTGTAACAAAGTCCCTTCTCTCTTCTGGTTAGCATTTCAGCAGCCGTTAATCTCTTCAGTGGTAACACAGAAGCTTCCTTACTCACCAATGGAGCCGAACTATTACATGAAGTAGAGGATGTAACTGTTTCAGGTTTACTAATTGTCTGTCCAGAGTTTATAGTCTGTGTCACTGGCTTAGATATGGTAGGAGACAGATTGCTATTAGGACGATATGATTGTGTCCTAATTTCCAAATTTTCTGAGAATTTTTCTTCCTGTAACTTGGCCAGTCCAATTGCCTGCATCAAAGAAGTAGGTTGGAACGCTTATACCTCCCTTCTTATTGATGGTTTTAACCCTGAAATGAAACATGACAGTAGAAATGTTTTCGGAATTCCCATCACCCTGTTAGATAGCCTTTCAAATTGTGATTGATAGTCCAAAACAATTCTGATCTGTGTGAGTTTAGATAGGGCTCCTGAGAAATCTTCAAATTGCGATGGACCAAATCTGATTTCTAAGGCTCTTAAGAAACTTGACCACGAACTGATCTGCTTGTTTCTATACATCCATTGATACCACTGTAATGCCGCTCCTTCAAAAGCAAAAGCCACCACTGTGATTCTATTCTCTTCAGCAATCTCATAGAAGTCTAAGAACTGTTCAACTTTAAGATCCACCCCAAAGGGTCTTCTCCCCAAAATTTTGGTATATCTAACTTGATGTTCTTCAAGAAATTGGTCATAGAAGTGTTTGAATTAACCTGTGATACCGTATTTGCAGAATTGGTTTCTGTTTGTGGTTCTTGATTCTTTTTTTTTATCTTTTCTGCCAGGACTTCATATTTGGAATTCAGGGAGCTCATTCCTTCCGTGAACATTGTGAATTGTTGTTCCACCATTCCTTGTAGCTTGCCTACAGCTTCTTCCATACGTGCCCACCGGGTTCCCTCCGCCATTGCCGTCGTTCCGGGAGCCAGATTTGTGATTTTTTGCAGGCACAATGATCAGATCAAGAAAGAATTCTCTCAATGAAGCACCAATGATGTGCCTGCAACTTGCTTCAGACGGGAATTTGGAAGAATTGGAAAATATTACTGTAGATGAGTCCTGTAGAAGCCCAACTTGCCGCAGCCCACTTCAGCACGCGCGTCGAGATCGAGCCTCGTCGTCTCCGCCGCCAAAATTATAAAAGTCGCGCCTCTATTTTTCTCTCTCCAGAAGTCTGATGTCTCTGCTCTGTGTGCAGATTAGGGTTCCGACCGTCGATGCTCTCGGAGAAGAAAGGTGGCCAGCTACACCGCCGTTCAAGGATGCACTGCCGGAGTAGAAGGCTCAGGCGATGTCGACGATGACCCTACGTTGCTGTGACACCAAGGTTGCCGAGAAGATGCCGAACGCCGAGTGCAAGGATATCCGAGCTCCCGCTTCCCGGTCGCTGCCGACGAGAGAACCTCTAGAAGAACCTGTAGGACAAGAACTCAAGTGGACTAAAGAAGACAAAGAAGAGATGGATTGGCTCGACAAAAGATAAGTGCTTCCTTCTTATTCATCCGTTTTCGGGCTTAAAACTATTTTTCGAATCCCCTTTTCTCCTCCCTCTCGCCTTCTATTTATACTCACTTACAAAACCTTCTTACAAAATAAAATCTTCAAAATGTTTCGGCTTCTTCCTCTCTCTCTTGCTCTCTCTCTTTGCTCTGTTTTTCCTGATCATTGTTTTCCGGCTGCTCACTGTTTCCTGATAACTCTTCTGTGATTTCTATTGTGGTTTCTGCTGTTGATTCTTCTTATGTTTGGCTATTCTTCTCTGCTACCTCTTCTGCTTCTACTTCTGTTGTTTCTGCTTCTGTTTCCGCTGCTTCTACTTTTGTTCTGCTATTGTCTTCACTTTCCGTTTCTTCTGCTTCTACTCTGACTTCCTCTTCCTTGATGTGCCTGCAACTTGCTTCAGACGGGAATTTGGAAGAATTGGAAAATATTACTGTAGATGAGTCCTGTAGAAGCCCAACTTGCCGCAGCCCACTTCAGCACGCGCGTCGAGATCGAGCCTCGTCGTCTCCGCCGCCAAAATTATAAAAGTCGCGCCTCTATTTTTCTCTCTCCAGAAGTCTGATGTCTCTGATCTGCGTGCAGATTAGGGTTCCGGCCGTCGATGCTCTCGGAGAAGAAAGGTGGCCAGCTACACCGCCGTTCTAGGATGCGCTGCCGGAGTAGAAGGCTCAAGCGATGTCGACGATGACCCTGCATTGCTGTGACACCAAGGTTGTCGAGAAGATGCCGAACGCCGAGTGCAACGATCTCCGAGCTCCCGCTTCCCGTCGCTGCCGACGAGAGAACCTCTAGAAGAACCTGTAGAACAAGAACTCAAGTGGACTAAAGAAGACAAAGAAGAGATGGATTGGCTCGACAAAAGATAAGTGCTTCCTTCTTATTCATCCGTTTCCGGGCTTAAAACTATTTTTCGAATCCCCTTTTCTCCTCCCTCTCGCCTTCTATTTATACTCACTTACAAAACCTTCTTACAAAATAAAATCTTCAAAATGTTTCGGCTTCTTTCTCTCTCTCTTGCTCTCTCTCTTTGCTCTGTTTTCCTGATCATTGTTTTCTGGCTGCTCACTGTTTCCTGATAACTCTTTTGTGATTTCTAATGTGGTTTCTGCTGTTGATTCTTCTTCTGTTTGGCTATTCTTCTCTGCTACCTCTTCTGCTTCTGCTTCTGCTGTTTCTGCTTCTGTTTCCGCTGCTTCTACTTTTGTTCTGCTATTGTCTTTAGTTTCCGTTTCTTCTGCTTCTACTCTGACTTCCTCTTCCTCTTCTGCTTCTTTTTCTTGTTCAGACATAACAGTATCCGCATCATCCAACTCCATGAACAGTTAGTGCAAACAGTCCTTCAACTGTGTCGCCTTTCCTCACAAATCTGATCCTCTTCCAATTCAAGGACAGGCGAAACATGCATGCTTTTACCTGCAAGTCCGCACGCTACCATCCTCTGTCTATTTCTTCTACCGCTTGTGCTCTCTGCTTCAAGTATAAATAGTTATGGCGATGTCATGCCCTTCTTTTATCATCATCTAGGCTTCTTTTTATTTTGATGCTTTCCAAAAAAATATATTTGGATGCATACTCTTCGACTAAGGCCCGATGTTGCCTTTCGTTTGACTTATTTTAAAGCATTTGTTTAACGTTTGTTTACTACATAAAAATTTGAAAAAAAAAATCTGATTGTGGTAGAAAGCAATGCTAAACAATTGCCTGAACTGGGAAAAGAATTGGACTAAACAATTGCCTGAACTGGGAAAAGAATTGGACAACAGCGTTCCTTCGCAGCAATTCTCAGAAAAAAAGAATTTTCTCCGATTCGAATTCCTCGAAAGAATAAATTCATTTTAAGGCCTGGGAACGAATTCACCGTCGTATGGCTGACCGGCGATTACTAGCGATTCCGGCTTCAAGCAGGCGAACCAGAGCGCGGTAATGGATAATGTTGATGGTATTGGGCATACGAGTCGAAGTGAAGAACCTATTCGAACTTATACAAATAAAAAGAATTGCTATTAGACAAAAAAATCTTTAAATCCTTGTAAATTTCCATGATACTCAACCTTTTTTTTATCTTAGATTAGAATAATATCCAGATCTTGACATGTGAATATCTCTTCCTTTTTATTCCTAGTCTTGGCATGCTACTGACAAATATTCAGAATGTGTCTTCCATATGTAATATTATGTTTTTCAGCTTCTGGTTCCTCGTCTTGTATATTTGAACTGCCTCGTGGCACAACCTTAATTAATTGAAGCGTTCATTTTGCTCTCATCTTCTTCTATATTTTTTTACTAGCACAAGAATTTTCCAAAAGTGTAGGAAAGACAAAGAAGCCAATTGATGGGTGTATCAGCTTTGTCACCCAATCCATGTAAAAAAGCATTCGGAATATGTTAAACATAACATTGTGTCACGTTCACACAATCTTTCCCTGTTCAGAGAAAGTTGAATCCAACAATGATTGTACAAATGGTAATGAGATACTGATGTTAAATAATAATGATCAGCATGCTAATAACTAATCACCTGCAATTTTTTGGTCAGGAATGACCATTTGCGGTATCTACGTCAACTGTATAATGGATAACCATGCTTTATTTGCGGAGCGACCGGCAATTTCCCATGAAAATTGTTCTAAGTCCAGGCATTTCATCTGAGATCCATTACGGCTCTTGATGGTTTTATGAGCCCAAATGATTAAGCCTCAAATGCAGCATTTAGACTTGGAATGCTGTGTTCTGTCAGTGACTAAAATGTTAAAGTTTGGGAGGTGGCAACTCAAGGATAATGAGTAGCCAGTTGAAGGTAATGTGAGTAATCTATTCCGTTCAATCGGACGCAGCACAAGATGTTCTCTGGGAGCTCCTCCGACTTGTTTCCCTGCAGAAAAGAACCACTATGTTAGGAACCACTTTCTAGCAATGCACAAACTGTTTCTCCCCATGTTTATTAGTGGCAAATAGAAAAGACACCTGTATCGTCAAACCAAAATCCAGGATGCACAACTTCAGTCTGTCCATGAATGTTTCAAACCCTTTCCTTGAAATGTAACTAAATCTGTGCATATCTAGATCAATTTCAAGATAGTTCTCCTCCTGCAAAATTTCAGGCGGAGGATCAAAGAATGTCAAAAAACTTTAGCCAATTGTGGACAAAGAGGTCATGTCACAGCAGCCTAGTTAGACAGTGTGAATTAATTAGCATTTGTCTCATACAGATAGAAAAATTTAAGAAAATTCAGAACAGTCGCATTGGTTGCCTATTTTTTTTTTGAGAGAAGCATTGGTTGCCTATTGATTTCCAGATTGCCATACTGAAATATACTTTGAAGAGCAGGAAACAATAGAGAGCACGAAAATAATCCAAACCATTATCTTCTCCTCCACTATTTGTAGTGGTCTGCTGAACAGTAAACAAGGTGAAAGAGGAAAGAAGCAAAAAAAAAAAGTTTGGTCAAAACTCGAAGAAAACATGAAAGGATTGTCGAAAAAACTTGCAATAAGAACATTTTTTGAGGGGGACATACAATAAGAAGATGGTGGATAACATTTAGATTCAATATCACTGTTGATCATTCCTCTTTCATTACCGACTATGATAAAGCATCAAAGTTTTCTTATCAGATTCACGCCATAAAAGAACAGAATTTATTGACAATAACAACGTACTCGAGTTAATGTTTCTTCAAGGTTTATGACTGAAATTTGGAAAGTGCAACTTTTATAGCTTTGAGTCAGTCGTACAAATTTTATGAGAAAGAGAGAACTCACCAAATAGAACTCATGTTGAGGCCGAGAAAGTACTGGTTTCTCATTATATGCATGCATAAGCTTTCTCTCAGCTGAACTCAAAGGAAGATCTTCCATATTCGATATCCGACCAAGTATCTTTAGCCTTTCACGAAATGGAACTATCATGTCCATAGGGAAGGCTTTGACCCTTTCCATATCATCATCAATTAACCTCTATTCAAAAGAAAGACAAACATTCACAAGTAAGATCTATATGAATACTTTGCTGAAAAAGATACAGGATTACAGAATGTATATACAAAATGTAAAGTACAAAAGAGACACAGTGTAAGATACTTTGACTTCCTAGATTAAACCATGGAACTGGGTTCCAAATAATCAATCACGAACCTTTATATACTATGCATATAATATGTACCAAATTTGTTCAAACTGGATGCATAATAAATCTATAAAGAAATAAAAAAAAACATTTGAGCAAAGGACCTACTCTAATATTCTCCAAAAAATGAGGAGGGAGTTCTTTTGAGTAGCTTTCAGAAATTCTAAAATATAAGACAAAGTTAATTCCTTCACCATCATTTTCCCCCTGAAAAATTGAAGCAGGATATAGTGGAATCTGCAAAAAGAACATAAAAACAGAGATTTTATTCCCAAGCATACATCGTAACCACAAGATCTAAGAATATTATTACTTGTTAGCAAAAACAAGGTATATAAACAACAACAGTCACCCCCTGTCTTATTATCTCTGATTACATGCCCTTCGGTCTTCTCTGCAATTATGACATCCTCAACTTAAAATCATATCATCTTGATTTACTGGTGTATTTAATGATGTTTCTAGTCATCACTGAACAACCTAGACAAACTTCAATGTTTAATTCTACGACAGCCTGTGAAACATATTTATTTTTATAACTGACGTGGATGTATACCTGACAATTCACTACAAGAATAGGAGGGATCTTGCCCGATGAATTTATAGCTGGAAGTTCCACAAATCGACTGATGTGACTAATTTTTTGCTGAGAGAGGTAGACGTCAACACCAAATGGATAATATGCTGCGCAGTTCGGAGCAAATTCTTTCTTTTTATCCCTGGTCACATATTAAATATTCTTTCAGATCTTATTAATCATAATGCAACTTCAGCTAGTCAAAAGAAAGTCGATATGACTGATAAAGAAATGGATGTTTTACTTTCCCTACCTTAAATAATTTTCTCCCCGGACTTTGAATGTCGAAGGATCAATAGGTGACCAGCTATCGAGCATTTTCTTCTCTAACAAACAGAATGGAACTTGAGAGCCTGCCAGTGGCCGCTCGACAAAGGCCTTTGTAGAGACTAGCAAGAAAATAATGGGAAAAGGTTGAACTATGAATTCATATTCAGAAACAACTTGTTTGTCATCCTTTAATTAAGAACTATAAACTAAATTAACGCTGCAATAAACAAGAAAAGAGGAGTATGTCAAAAATTTATGTAAACATCTCATTGTCAGGTAGCGACATACTTAAGAAGATAACAAGAAAAGACCATATACATAAATGCACAATGAATTTCAAAGAGACTGTGTCAGAAAGATATGTCCACATCTTTTTTTTTTTGAAGAAAAGATATGTCCACATCTTTTCAGAACAAATCAGCATGGAGATATTAACACAGATTAATAGTGCTAAAATGATAGCAGCATGTAAGCTTGCAGATAATTATTACTGATTAAATCACTGTAAAGCTCTAAGAGTAAGGAACAAATCATTGAAAGAAGAAACAGTATAAAGATCGAGAGAGAGAGAGAGAGAGAGAGAGAGACAATACTAACATAATGCTGATGCAGTATGCGTTTCTCCCAACTTCCGCTTAAAGGAAAGCTTCATGGACGCCTTCTTAGCAGAATTTGGTGGGCTAGAACTTAGTGCTTTTCTCTTTTCAGTTACCGGCAGTGTGGTAACTAGACAAGGCAAACAATTGCCTGGAAGGATGCCACAATTATCCAATATCCGGCCAGCACCATCATCAACAGAATGGACCGACACATCATCATAACTCACAAAAGGTTTGGTGTTATTGTCAAAACTTCTTGCCTGCTCAGAAGAGCGGCGACCTTTGTGATGTTGGTCAATGTGAGACATGGAGGATGCATTAGCATCACCTAATCCTGTAGGAGCATCTCTGAAAGATGAACAGCTCAATCTAGCATCACCATCAGAGTCATTGATAGAGAAAGCATCTGCAGCAGTTTATACAAAAATGCGAAGGATAAGAAAGCAGGAATGGACACGAAGATATATGACATTGTCTTAAATCTTTTGTGCCACATACCATCTTGAATGCTATGGAAATCTTCTTCATCGGAGTCCATCGCTGTGAATGAATCGTACCATGCTTCTTCAATGTTCCCATTGGCTGTCATTGTTGCAATTTAATCGCTAAAGTGTTAGTTGCAGAACTTAATAAAAGTGAAAGAACATCAACAACATGAGCAATCCATAAATTGATCGAAAAAAGACATAGATCTCTATCTTCTGTTTAGAAACAAAAGGACACCCCTATCAAATGTTGATATTGGCGAAAGTGTCAAATCCGTAGACAACTTCCGAAGACAAATGGATCAGAAATGAAACATTGGCGTCGAAACAACACGAAAAGCGAAGAAAAACCAACAACATGCAGCAAGAACCGAAATCATGAACACCTCAAAAAAAAATTCAGAGGAAACAATGTGCCAAGATATCAGGTCGCAGTATTTGTTGCAGAAACGCAAGGAAACGAACACAAAAGGAGAAAAACCGGAAAATGAATGAAGAAGAAGGCGAGCGTGATAAACAAAATCCGTCCTTCGTACCAAAACGAGATCAACCCGCAACAAATCCCAAACATGAAAGAGTCAAAATCCAACATTTCCCCCAAAAATATCCCTTCGAATCAACCAACCCAACAAAAGCAGCAAAAAGTTCCCACCTTGGAACGCCGGATTGCTGTAACTGTACCCCACGCCCTGATCCGCGACCCCCTCGCTCGATCCCTCCGCCTCCTCGATCGTCCCCATCGCCGCCTTCCGCGCCTGAACCGAGGACCCCCTCCTTCTTCCGACCCTCCTCCTGCGCTGCTTCCTCGGCGTCGCCCCCGGCGACGACCTCCGCCGCGCGCCTCCCCCGACGCACTTGTCCGCCCTCGACACGCATGCTCCCATCTCGCCTCCCTCTTTCCTTGCCCCAAAACGAGACGAGCAAAGAAGAGGCGAACAAAGGGAAGAGGAGGAGAAATGGTCTCCGAGATCGCGGGGGTCGGCAGAGAAGGAGAAAGTGATAAAGATGGCAGCTTTCTTTGTTTGTTTCTTTAATTGGGCTCTGACTCCGATCCAACGACGAGAATTAGTAAAACTTACGCATCCTCCAAAATGATGCGATGCGAAGCTTTGACGAACATATACGCGTACCTATGTGTCTAAATCTCAGCGCAGCGCAGCGCGCGAGACAGCGACGTACGAGGAGCCGACGAAACGACGACGGAGACGGAGGAGGAGGCGAAGGAGATGGAGTCGGAGGAGAGCGCGTGCGGCGGCCACGACGCGCACGCTTTGGTGTCTTCTTATTGTCCTGTGCGGACCGCGGCGACAGAGACGGCCGGCGTACGTGTGCGGTTGTGATCCATCGTAGATTGTTACTGTCCAAATAAGATCGCGTGTGCAATTTTTGGTGGTCCTTTGGGAAGATCGGTAAAAGATGTGCATGATTGATTTGATGAAGTTTCTGTGGTCCATATGGAGAGAGAGAGAGAGAGAGAGAGAGAGAGAGAGAGAGAGAGAGAGATTGTAATATTGTTTTTAATTGAAGAATCTTTACTTTGGTGCATGATTGGACAGTGCGTTTATAAAAAGCTCTGATTGGGTAATTATAGATTTGTTTGTTTCACATAGTTCGTAGCTGATCATTTATACTTTTACCTGATAACTCTTTTTTTAACTACTTTTGAGGACTTAAAGAGTCCAATAGCAAGTATTGAGCATTATAAGAAAGGTTCAGATATTAACTCAGTTAGGGATGTGAGGTCTTATTTTGGGGAAGTACATTCCGGGAAATAATAAGGTTCTGTCCAATGATATGAAGTATTGATCATTAAATTCTTTTTAATCTCTTTGGATGTTATCATGTCAAGGTCGATTCAAAGATATTGATGTGTTATGAAAGAAAGGATGGGGAATCTAATTTTAGAGATTAAGAAAAAGATGAGAAAAGGCAGGGAATAAAAATGAAGTGTCACTAGTTTGTTAGGATATGAAAGTTGGGATACTAATATATAATAGATTTAGAAGAAGAGATTTAGGAGTTCGTATGGATTGCATGTTGGATATAAAACAATACAATTAGGCGACCTTTCATCTTCCTTGGAGGAAAACAAATATCTATACGTCACATATCAATTTGGCACAGGTTTGGTGTTCACAGGGTGTTGATGGGTTAGTATCACACAGCTGACATTGAGCTAATGATGGCTTAAACAAGTTGTGCAGGCAGCTTGGAATTATTTCATGCAGTTCGTGCAGCACAACATTGTCTTCTTTACTCATCAGCTTGCTGCTGAGCTGCTACAATATGAATCAGATTTGTTTCCATGACAATGACCATTCAACTTTCTGTTAGACTCATGATGAAATACCCAATCATTAATCTGCCACCGACAATTTGCAAAACCCATCAGAATTAATTGCTAGCAAGTTTAGACCAAATGGGACAGCCATCTTAGTTAGCAAAGTGTGATTTCACCCCAAGGAAGAGAACAGAAGGAAACAACCATCTGATTCAACAGAAGTGCATCTAGAGATAATTCATCTTTTTTTATTCTGCAGATAGAAGAAAAAAAAGGATTACAATTGTACTTAAAAGTTTGTGGAACAGTACATGGGGCTGTCATAGTCTGCAAATTGATGTAGCTTTTGGTAGATTGGAAAATGGACCATCTCCTTTTCCAACATTAAACTTGCAGTACAAATGAATACATAATGTATGACTGAACAGGACAGCTAGCTAACTGCGAGAAGTTCGTCCTCTTGTCCAATGGAATTTTGCAATGGATTTCAGATCCTTTTTCCTTTCGAGGTTCTAGTAACAGTAGTCGCCCCCACGCCCACTGCACCGCAGACTTCTTCTCCATTCAAATGCCTGGATGCATCTGCCTGTCACTAAGTGTTTGGCCTTGCTCTCATGGTCTTGTCATGGATGAGATTGTTTATACATGGCCACTATTTGTGTAGCATGGATCCAAGGAAAAAGCAAGCACTATATTCATCGTGATTGGATTGGGAATCTGTATCTTTTCTGCGAAAGATATGTAGCCAAGTCATTGCCATTTCTACATTTTCATATAATTGGACTGGGAAATCGTTTGGCAAAGAGGAGATGGATGCTTTCCACTGCTAGAGGTTTGCATGGAGACTACTAAGTAGCCAAGAGGAAGAAAGTCACGTGTTACCAGCAACTTTATTCATAACATTATCATCTTATTCGATACTCAAAATAAATTCTAATAAACTTGACTATAAAATCAAATATGGAACTGTGGACCTTTTGCAGTTTGATTAGTAACCTTTACCATAGACACCATAAAAAAACTTCCAGCTAATAACAGTTGTTTGCTGTCCAGTACTTTATGAAGCTGTCAATGGCTTCTCTTGACTTGTTATTTTTTTTTCAATAGTTTTAACAAGAACATGCCTCGCTCTGCAGGAAATGCTGCTACGCGGGCATGAATTATATAATTCATGCCTGGTAATTTTCAAGGACATGATAGAATATCATATACTTAAAAGTCTCAGAGTGAGAAATGAGTAGAATTTTTTTTATTTTCATTGAAAACTGTGGATTCTTACTATCCACAAGAACTGAATAGAATATACGTGGAGAATATTATAGCCGTAACGGAAAGCTTGGTGAAAGAATGGATGAGATAGTTAAATTTCCGTTGTTGATTAACATGTATATGATCATTCAATAAAATCTTGATACTCATCATTTTAGTCTCAAGAAAATAAGAACTGAATAGTGAAATAATCAAGGGTATGTTTGGATATAAGAGGGAAAGGGAAGGGAGGGGGTGGAAGATAATGGGAGGGAAGGAAATGGAGGGTAAAATTTTTTACCCTCCATTCAACCCCATTTGGGAGTAATAATTTTTTGTTAGTTTGGAGGGAAAATGGAGTTAACTTTTAACTTTTCCCTTCAACATATTATTATCCAAACAAGATTAATTATTACCATCCCCTCTATTACCCTCAATCCAAACACCATAAGTATAGAGAACATGGACTAGGCCGAGATTGTTTCGGAAGAAACTTTGATCAAAATAAGCCCCCTAACTCTCTTAATTCTCTGAGGTTTGAACAGTTTACAAGACTCCACCCCTTTAATAGTAGAATTAGATCATATGAACTTAAACTTTATCAAGGACCAAAATACTTTCTAAGCTGCATCAGTTTCTTGATTTTTTTTCTGACAAAAGCTCCAGATTGATCAAACTACAACCAAAGATAATGCTATTACAAATCTAAGTTGAGACATGACCTGCTTGAGGTGGTCAAACCATTACATGCCTTCGAACCCGTATCAAACAGCATCAGTAATTTGGTGGGACATATCTATGAAAATCCACATAGCAGTCTGTTTACCTTCAATGCCACTGGCATCTTACACAAATATGAATTGCAATATTTTTTTCCTTTCGATAATAATAGACTGCAATGTTTGTACACCAACAATTTGCAATGTTTTAACCTTCCACCGGAAAAAAGATCAACATGGTGGAACTTGATACAATGGGATCAGTTGCATTACAGACTCAATATATATAGCAGATGTTTAAAGGCTTTAGCTTCTAATGTTGAATTTGGAAAGCATAACCGAAATTATATAACCGATGTTTTTTCTGTTCGTTATTGAATTGAATGGATGATGTGTCATCCATGTATGAAAAAGAAAAACACTTTAGGCCATTTTGAGACTATGCAACAGCATGTGAATGCTAGAACTGCACATCTACCCAGCTATAAATCAAAACCAAACATTGCTGGTGTCAGGAACATTTAATGTGCATACTTTACTCTACAAGTCCACGTTGCTTGAACACATCGAGCATTGTCACGCCGATCTTGGCTGGAGATTCTACCACAGTCACACCTGCTTCTCTCAGAGTTTTGATTTTGTCTTGTGCAGTACCCTTCCCACCAGATACAATTGCTGAAGCACAAAAGAGACAAATTGTCAAAGAAAAAACAAACTAAATAGATAACTAATAAGGACGTACATGTATAAATATAGAACGAGAGAAATCTGCAGTCATTCTTCCTAAGAGACATGTATAGCTTGAGCATATATATAAAAGAATAAAGTTCTATTGAAAAATACCCTCACACATTTCAATTTAAGTATATTACTCTAATTAAGAAAGTAGTGGTTGGAGGTAAATAGTGTTTCTTCTCCCCCTATAGCTCCCTGGTGGCGGGGGTCATAAAAAGTAGTCAATTCAGGCCCAATGAATTGTCCAGTTAAAGCAAGATGACAGAGTGAAATGTATCAACACTCCTTTATGAAAACAAATGTATCAACTTCGATTGACACAACCTCATTCAATGAAATCCAGTGTCTGATGAAAGATGACATAAAAAGAAAACTTACTAAGACACTAAGAAAGCAAACTTTTGACATCCTGAGACAATAAGAAAAAAAAAGATGACAGAGTGAAATGTATCAACACTCCTTTATGAAAACAAATGTATCAACTTCGATTGACACAACCTCATTCAATGAAATCCAGTGTCTGATGAAAGATGACATAAAAAAGAAAACTTACTAAGACACTAAGAAAGCAAACTTTTGACATCCTGAGACAATAAGAAAAGAAAATTTTGAGGACAACATGAAATTAGCAAGTAATAGAAGCTAAATTCTCCCACTCATAAGAAAGTTTTGTTATGTAATACCCCTTCAACCAGAAAACACATAGGACAAGAATGAACTTCAGCATAGACTAGCATACGGTCATACAAGCTTGTAAGGCCAAACCTTGTTATGCAATTTATAGATGCCAAAAAAAATTTAAAAAAAATCAGACATTGAATTGTGACATGTAAAAAATGTGCATAACTGCAAGGACATCTTTTCTTTAGGAGTAAAATGGAAATCCAGGGGAAGACCCAAACATTTGCTCTCGAGCAATCATCCAAAACTGAAGCTAGTAATAGCATGTTGAAAATTCACATTGTGATTTTTTTAGAGGGCACACAATGATAGATGAACTGCCAAAAGCCTGAAACATTGCCTACTTTCATATTTGAGATATAAGAGACAAATTTTACAAGACAAATCAGAGACAAATAAACAAACAGTAAATATTTTTTTGACGGAAAAACTCCATTGTCATTTTAAAACTATCAGAAAGCATCTTTGCTATCCTCGGCAAAATACATTCATCTGTTTAACCAGTCAACTTCAGAAATCAGAAAGACCTTCTTGAATTCATTCTGAGATTAAAACTGTGGCAACTGCCTAACAATCTTGAACTTGCAGATCAAAACAGAAAATGTCCAAAAAAAATGCCAAAAACGCATGCCAAAAGAAAACAAAATAAAGGAAAGAATATTACAATTAGAAAACAAAATGTCCAAAAGAAAAGCATCAATAGTTTTCCATATGCTTTGTAATTAGTTCAGAAATAAAAAAAAATGGCACACATTTTAACCTCCTAAAGCCACACATCATGCTAAACTAATCGGCACTTTCTTCAAATATAGAGTTGTGCACAATAAATATGTGTATATGTATATCCATGTACAACTTTAGGCTATTATTATTTAGTCTTGATACATACAGATATCAGATTCAAGAGTGAGAAACATCTTAAACTCATATGGAAGATATCAAACTCACCTCCAGCATGACCCATTCGACGACCAGGCGGGGCAGTAAGTCCAGCTATGAATGCAACAATTGGCTTTTCAGTTTTACTTTCCTGTTTAATTTGAAAAATATATGATATAAGATGTAAATCAATATGAAAATAAAAAAACTGAAAAAGCTTGGGAAAATACCACAAATAAGATATTAAGAGAACATAAATATATTCAGCACCATCATATAGTAGTTTTATGCTCTCTCTTGGATCATTTGTGAGCAGATAAAGTAAATAAAACAACCTACATTCTCAAACATACTAAAGAGGGAAAATGACAAAGTCTATTAAAAGAAGAGGAAGCTGGTATAGCCATGCTACAATCCAGACTTTCTGCAATTCCAGAATGAATAAAAGATGATGTCATCAAACCCATCCTTGGAATCAGTAAAAAATGTTTTCAAACTGTTGAAGATATAAAAGTATGAGCAAGTACTCCTCCTGCAAATGCTAGCAGAAGTGTATAGTGTATAGAAACCAAATATAATCATTCACTAAACCCAATAGTGCAAATAAATCAAACTAAAAGGAGACCTTAAAGTCCACAGATCTAAGCTGGTTCAAAAGTCCCCTTTCCAAATGCTAAGGAAAAAATATATATGAAAGATATCCAGTACACAAAATGAATTCAACAAACAGTTGCACTCCCAACTAATTGACAAAAGGCAATGTATAATATGAAAGATAACCTGAAGTACCACGTAGAACAACAGTATTAGAAACACGGTAAAAGATAAACTTAGTATTGAAAAATAAGTGTTAGTGTGTTGCATTATTTTCAGATGGTTTTCCATTTTAAACATCTATGGTAATAAAAATCATGAACTCTCCAGCTTATAAATGAGCAAACATGGTAGACAAAAAAGAAGTGGTTAAACCAACCACTATCGGAGTCTATAAACCCCAACATCAATTTATTAGTTGTGAGCTTGGGAAAATATCAGTATATTCAATCTAATAAATAAAAGCTATGACATAAAACATCATCATTAATCCATTTACTTTTATCAAAGCAGCTGCATCCTCTTCTGCTGTTCCTCCAATCTCTCCAATAAGAACTATACCTGAAATGTAAGAAATGTGAAATATTTAATGCACACTGCTAGTTATTATGAGTCCACGTTTAAACTTGAACTACACCCAAAGTATGTCAATGTTGTAGATATTAGGAGTTAGCATATGTTTACACTTCCAAAAATTTGAAGTGAAACAAATAAACTTTTATTTTTCTTTCTTCAAAATAATGTGATAAAAATTGAAGGACATTGCTTTTGAATCAATGATGTGTTGATATAATAACAGAAGATGAATTATAGCTTCTCATGCAATGCAGCTATTAAGTCATGACATTATGTTCCTAATTGCTGACAATATGGCTATAGCATAGCCAACATATGATATCATATGTTACAACCAGGTACCATGACCTAGAAGACAAGGATATGGTACTTGGTAGGCCACTTACCTTCAGTCTGAGGATCATCAAGGAACTTTGTTACCACGTCAACAAAGTTTGTTCCGTTGAAGGGGTCCCCACCAATGCCTACACAAGTAGACTGTCCCAGACCAACAGCAGTAGTTTGAAATACCTGCACTCAGAGAGATATCAGTGAATATAAATTGAATTCTCTATTGATCACGCTGAGATAAAATAAATCCATACCGCTTCATAGGTCAAGGTACCAGATCGTGACACAATCCCGATACGTCCAGGCTTGTGGATATACCCAGGCATAATTCCAATTTTGCACTCTCCCGGCTTGATTATTCCAGGACAGTTGGGTCCAATTAGACGAGTTTTTGATTGCTTATTAAGAGCAGCTTTCACCCGAACCTAAATTGGAGGTCAAATTTAGATTTTCCTAAAAAAAGTTCATACATACTCTTTTTCTAAAAGCATCGTATCGAAAAAAATTAGACAGAAAATAGTAGCATGAAAATGAGAAAAGGAACTTATTACAGTAGGCAAAAATGTTAGTAATGCGGATAACATCTCAAACATTTTTTGGCAATTTAAACATTGGACATCTTATATTGGCATGCGTTAAGAAGATGCTGACAGTTTTTTTTCTGAAAAAGAAGATTTCATAAGTCAAAATAATCAAAACAACCATATGATATAGAACCTCAAGGGCATAAAAGAAAGAATATGGTGAATCTAAGGTCCAGATGGCATAGACGAGCTTCCTTCTGTTTCTTCTATTACATAATGTCAATAAATAATTGGTTTGTGATGTCACAACGAAGTGTTCATGAAATCTAGTAAGAACATGGATTTCCTTTGGAACGTATGCTAATGATCTTCTTAGTAAATTAATTATATATCTAACAATCATATACAATATTCCTCTCAAGTTTTTGTGGCACACATCACATTTTTTACGAAGGTACAACTTACAATTTCAATGTGTCTGACTAGTAATGTGTAAAACTAAGGATTTTTTTTGCGAAAGAAAGAATATAAAGAATTATGAAAGTCAATGGTCTCAAATCCACAAAATCTTTACCATGTCGTGCTGGGGAATTCCTTCAGTAATGCACACAACAAGATCTAATTCAGCTTCCATTGCCTCCATAATTGCAGCAGCAGCAAAAGGCGCAGGAACATAAATAACAGATGCATTTGCCTTTGTCTCAGTTTTTGCTTCAGCTACTGAATTGAATACGGGAAGACCCAAGTGTTCAGTTCCACCTTTCTTAGGTGTCACTCCAGCAACCTATCACAAGTAGATATTTGATAATAAGTTCCATAGACCGTTATATACCATTAAGTGTAGACTACAATTCTGTTATTATGCTAAATGTCACAAGAAAATATAACAACAGCAAGAAAGCATGAAAAAAGTTTTCGGTATTCCGACTTTTTTTTGTTTGAGATAAACAAGGACGAATTGAGTAAAACATCATATAGATATATTTATCGAGGAAGAGAGATACTGCAAATGAATGACATCTATCTTTGATATACAATAATAACTGTTGATTTAATCAACAAAACCCGTGTTTTCTTTTCCAAATGAAAAGAAACAAACACCTATACACATTAACATGGTTCTGCAATAAGTTGAGAACCATGATCTTGCGAATACAACTGAATCAGATAACCATGAAGAGGACCATGTAATCATTAACTGCTAAGGGAATGGCAATACTAACTTACGAAACAAAAGTCTGGCTGGTCATTCTTTCCCTCGTTAGGAAATAAAGGGAAAAGAACCACATTAACTTCAAAATCCAGAAGAAAGAATTACCACAACAAATAAATTGGAAATTTGGCTTCACTCAATTCCCAAGCATTGATCTAAGGACGCTTCACCGACATCAACCACAATACATTGAAACATGTACAAACGTAATACACATGCAATAAAGGATCAAAGAAACAAAAAAAAACTTAAGAAGAAACATTTGCAATTATATGAGCCTACGAATCAGCAAAATTGTCCAAACAGTTGGGTGATGCGATCGAACAACCAGCCCACATCAGTTTAGAGGGACAACTCATGAATTTATTTACCCTAAAAAAACGAAGAAGAGTGCACATCCAAGGATCATACCAGCCTATTATTCCCCACCCTCCCCAAAAAAAAATAACGAAATGTGAAACAAGGGTGGTGAGAGGCGATACCATCTTGGTGCCATATTCGATGGCCTGCTCGGTGTGGAAGGTACCGTTCTTTCCAGTGATTCCCTGGCAGATGACGCGGGTGTTATGATCCACGAAAACCGCCGGAGGAGGAGGAGCCGCGGCTGCCGCAGCGAAGCGGCGTGCCTGGCCGGCGGTGAAGGCGGAAGACGACGATGAGGAAGAGGAGAGGAGCCTGGAGGCGATGGATCCGGCGATCCGCGTCGCTCGGCGAGACATTGTTTTGTATTGAGACGACGACGGGAGTAGCGATCCGAAGCGCAAGGAAACGGCCTCTTCGCCTGCTCAACACTACTCTCTTCGGTTGCCGTTTCAAGCATATGTTGATGCTTGGTGGCTGTAGGGTTCATTTATTCCAAAAGACAAAAAGAAAAATATAACATTTATTTAATTTTCTTTTAGAAAAGATATATTTTTTATTTCCGTCTTTCGGGTAAGTTTATGTTTTATTTTATTTCCTTCATTTTGAAAGGCATCATTTTATTGCATTTTATTTTTTTGTAACAAAGATATTTATTCTTTGAATTGATTTAAACAATGATTCAGTAAAAAAATTCAATTGTCATCGCCCCTGATTAATTTGTATTATTAGTTAACTCAAAAATATAAAATAATAATTAGTATGAAAAAATCTTAACTCTACCTAGATTCTCTTTTTGAGCTTGCGTTTAGAAAGTAGTAGAAAGTAGAATATGAAGTTGAAAATGATTGATTTGATAGTTTTAGTTTCAAAAGTGTTTGAACGAATAGTGTAAAATAAAAATATAAAAAGATATGATCAGTAATTAATTAAATATAAACAAACTAATAATATTTTTCTGATGATATATTTAATCAAATATAATGAAAACAAATTTAGAAAAGCATAATAAATAATATGAAATTAATATTAACTGAATTAAATAAGAAAACAATAAATTTTATGTTTAAATAAAAAATATATGTTAAACTTAAACTAAAAACAAATTTTAATAATCATAATATATAGCAAAGTAATCTTATTTTTATAATCATATTATTGTGTTAGTATAAAATTACAATTTATTACTTCAAACCAGAAGTATCTAAAAAATAAAAGATAAACTTTAAATTAAATTTAAAAAAAATAAACAAGAGATTAGGGAGTAGATAGAAAATTAGTAAGGAATTTTATCAAATATCGCATCATTTAGTATACTTCACCAATTCGGCCAAAACTCAAAAGAAGTTTCAATTGTCAAACGCAACAAAGAGGAACATGATAAATGTCGTTGCATGTATTTATCATTTTAGTTTGCCAAATATAATTGCAAAATGCATATAAACATGAAAAAGTGATATTTTTTCGTTGAAAAAATAGTTGATTGATTCAATTAACTCAATTATTTGGATACTAAATGATGATATCTTAAAATTAAATGTTAAACTTGTATGCTTTCGTTTACACTAATAATTATAATTATGCTAACTAATATTAATAATTGTTTAAATAAAAACTCTAAGTTTAAGGCCCCACTTGGCATAATTGATAAAAAAAGTGATAAGTTATAGTATCTATAAGTATTTTATTAAAATTAATTTTAAAAACAATTAATTATGTATTTGGAAAAGATATTAATGATGATAATAAATAGTGTAATGTTTAATAATAAGATGACTAATACATTATTCTTATATTTAAAATTTTAAATGTTTCTAATATGAATACTTATATGTTGTGAATATTGTAAACAGTTAGGATATACTAGTAAGTTATGTAATTGCTTTGAAGACTTGGGGCACATCAGTGAAGAGATTGCATTTGGGAGATCTCTAAATTTTTCGAGAAACATAATTGCTTTGAACCATTGTGTGAAGTCATAGAAGAATGAACTTACCCTTGAATAAAGCAACAAAAATAGATGCTTTTATTGATTTATTGAATGTGAGCACTCAAGAAAAAAAATTCACCGAACACTTTCATATTAAAATGCAAGTGATGCTTTTTGAAAAAAAAAACAACCTCATAAAACTTCTAAAAATGCCCCGTCCATGAATTTGAATGATATATGTTTTGATCATCAAACGATAACAACTTTAATTTTCGTCATGGTAAAGTATGGATATAACCCAATTGATTTACACTAAAAAATGTTAAAGTGTTTTGATGATGAGCAAAGTATACAAGTTGATGATGCAAGATCTCCAAAGTGTAGGGTCAATGAATGTTGTGCATTGATTAAGGTAGGATGATTCTCGTTTTTGAGTTGCCTTTGTCCCCACCAATAATTTGACCAACTCAATCAAAATAAATTGGATGAGAGTTGAGTAGTTTGAGATATTGGAATAAGTGATATAGCCGAGAAAATATAAACTAGTATAAGGTATGAGCTAGATGAAAGTAAAAAAATCTTTATTTAATGATTGTGAGAATGAGAGAAAAAAAATCATATAATCTTCGAATAACGTATGACAAAAGAACAAATGTAATCATAAACACATAACTGGACATATTCACTAAATTACAAGTATAAAACACCTCACATTCCGTCCCTTCATTTTTCTAGTGCCTGCATGTTGAATCATTCCTCTATGATGGCAGCAAACAAGGGCAAATTTGAAGGTGAAGGTTGATGTGGGAGTTAGATGCAAAGGGAGAAGTTGCAAGACACGAAAGAAGAAGGACAAAGGACTTCAAGACAAAATAACACATTAGATGGAAAGTTTTAGAAACATATGTATGGAGGAGCAATCCTTCTTACCTAGTTCATGTTGATAGATAATGAATAGTGATAACTATGATTATTGTGCAAAAAGATGTTATGAACTTATATAATTATTATGGAACCTTACAAGAAAAATTAAGTATTATGTTATCTATCCAAACTATTTTTCCTCTATTTGAAACTATTTTTTAAGGGGTTATATTTGTCCAAAAGCTATGTATAATATATCAAAATATATGCACATAGTTAAATTTGCACACAAAACTGATTTCATATCAGTTCCAATTATATTACAGAAGTTATGACTAAAATATTAAGACATTTCAATGTCTCAAATTCTGTCATGACTAGGGTTGTTCGTGGGTCAGGTCAGTTTACCGAACCCTACCCAAATCGATCAATTTTGGTCGAATCAATTTGGGTCCTAAAACTTGAACCGATCCGAACTTGATTGGGTCGGGTCGGGTCGGGTTGGATCGGGTTCACGGGTTTACCTATGAAAATTTTGACTGACAAGAATGGGTCCAAGTCTTCGGTCGAATGAAAGGGACCTCGCCTACCACCTAATTTTATTTTCTTGAGTATGAAAGGGACCTATCTAAACTTCCAAAAGCTAGTTTAGAAGTGTAGATTCATATCCATGTACCTCTGTGGGTCAATTATACCAGCAGCCATCAAGTCCCTCATAATTGCCCTTTGCAGCATTATAATCATATTTCACGTTATCGTTAGAACTTAGAAAGAACCTAAGCAATTAAAAAAAAGTAAGACGTATGTAATCTTTCTAACAGATCATTTCAGCAATTATGTATTGAGAAATTATAGAGTACTGATACTTTTTCCATGACTACACTTCCATTAACATCAGCATTCTTGGCGATGAGCTTAAGTGGGTAGCTCAAAGTCCATTTAACTATGTCTGCGCCAACATGCAAAACCACAAGAGTTAGATGAGCAATTGTTGGCCTTAACATAAAAAAAATCATGCAACATTCAAGGTTACTAGTTGTACATGATTGTTTCTATATTAAATAGAAGACGAGATTAGTCAATATAAATACCAACCTTTTGCTCATCATCATCCTTAGTCTTCTTGATGACATCTACTTTTGAAGCAAGCCTCAGAAGAGCACAACCACCACCTACAACTACAATGATACCTTCCTTTATAGTAGCCTAAAAATAAATCAAGAATAAATTTATGAAACTTTACAAGATAAAGAATTGACACATTGCCGAATAAAAAAATAAAGTTAGCAAATAGACCATACCTTTGTAGCATTGAGAACATCTTCAACATGCAACTTCTTATCTTTTAACTTTGTTTCAGTTTAAGATCCAACTTGCACATTAATAAAAATAAAATTTAAGACATGTATCTAGTATTTAGTTGCAAAAGATTCAAATTATTTGCATTAGAGATTAGTTATATTAGAGATAACATCTTCCATACTTGGATAGATGTCCTGCGGAAGGAAAAAATGTTATTTCTATTTGAACTTCTTCGTGCATCCTCAACTTCCTTAAAAAATGTATAAATTCAATTTTGACGGTAAATGAACAATATATACAGAATGGAAATTACTAGAGTATAAAAATCCATATATGCTTAATACACTGACAAATCTCATGGTAATTCTAAGTTTGACTATATTTGGTAACAAAAAGAAAGGTGGAAACTCAAAATATAAAAAAGAGATACATATTTTAATTATTAACATAGAAATTTTTGGAAAATATTAGCATTATAACTTACATTAGCAAATAACAGTCAAAAGATCAGGTTGATGCAAATTATACTTGTAATTTATGAATGTAAATAAATAGATTATCATGTTGTACAAAAAATTATTAATGACTAAGTATTAGGAGAAGACATTTGCATTTGAAATGTTTGAACACCAACTTATGGTAAATGAGAAAAAAACTTCATCCTTAAAAATGGAAAATATATTGACACTTTCTGTAATTAAAGAAGAACATTATCATTATTCTAAAGCAATATTCATTGATGCATAAGAACCCTTTATTAACATTCAAACAATAAAGTGGACAACGATCATCGTAATATATAAAAAAAACAACATAACAACTAATTGTAAATTTTAAATAAGATGTTTGGGCTACTTTTGCACTATTTGATATTATATATCTAAATCAGGCAAGATGTTGAATTGTTGATTGACCATGGTGGAAGGTCGTAATGCAGGTTATTGAGCATTACCCTTGCATATGAATTAGAATTGTAGTTGGCCAAGAATGTTGCAGAGCCTCCAAACTCAAAATTGAAAACATTAGTCTACAATTGAAAGTTGAAGTCAATAAAAGTTAGAGACTTATAACTTTAAAAAATCAAAAATTTATCTTGTTATGCTAATAACAAACACTTCAACCCTACTAGAGACTTCCTATAACATGTATTGCTATTATTATATGATTATATTTGTTTGATTCTACATATCTCTGCAAATTAGCATTGGTGACTAGTACATGACTCTATACTTTTTTAAAACAATTACATAAAATATTGCAAGCTTGCATAAGATTTTTAATAAAGATTCTTAAATAAAAAACTAAAGACGATGTTACTAAAAATATAAATAAATTATCAACAAATCACAAATTAGTCCATTGTTTGTTCATCATCCAATAAGAATTTGATTTCTATTCCAAAATGCATGTAAATAAAGTGCTAACATGCACATCACAAGAACACAAAGGTCATTCCAAAATGCACATCAATGCAAGAGACAAAATAGGTCAATGATGCTCTGCCTATTCCAAATTCCAAAAAAGGAAAATCAACCATCAACAACTTGATGATATCTTGAAAAAAAAATTATAAGAATGCAATGTTGTCGTAGTTAAATTTAAGTTGTATTAATAAGTATAATATGAATATATTTAATGAAACTATTTCTTGCTTCTGTCTTCATTATACATTGAGTAAAAATAAAACTCAATGTATTCTAAATTGTAACAGGGATAAAGAAAAACAATAATAAATAAAGATAATTCAACATTTTATCATTATCTCAATATTCATCAAACTTCAATTGCATCCTCGTTATATCCATTTGCAACACAATGTCATATATTTGTCTCCACTTTTTCAATTGCTTTTGAATGTAAATCAAATTATAAAAAAATATTTAAAGTAACATGCAATGATTCTGAAAATGACAAAGTAGCATCATAGAATATTTTTAAAAAATATACAAATAATAGAACACAATTCTAATATTCACTTATGGGAATTGAAGCCTTAGCATCCTTAAAGAATGCTATGTATGACCCATCATGATAAAGTCTCTTGAATGTTTTTTTTTTTAATTATCAGCATCTTCTAACATTAAATAAGTGGAATTTCATCCAGTGGCTACATCAATTATCAGATGTCTTTTACAACTTATGTTTGTATGTGCACCTCTTGAAAGCAGTCAATCCACTTAGAGAAGATCTACATATTTACATGCAATCCTCACACTTTTAATAGATTGATCCATTAGAGACATTCCTTCGCAAACACTAAGTTCAAAATATGAGCAACACATCTCATATTTGTTAAATCTTCGTCAATAAATGTAGCACCGACCAATCACTCATGTCATCAACCAAATACACAATAGTTTATTTATTGGAATTTGAATTGTCTACAGTAGCACAACCAAAATTTAAAATTCTCCAATCCTTCAAGCATTTTTCTAAAGCTTTCCTTATGGTGTCAACTTTATGATCATCAATCAAATCAAAAGTTATAACATTCTTGTGCAATTCCCACTTGTCATATAATCGTACGATCTCTGGAAATTTAAAATCTGATTTCCTTCATAAATTTTCTAATCCAAATGACAGAGAAATTTCCATATTCCCTAATTCGCATTGTTATATCATTTTAGTAGAATACTTGATCTTTTATACACCATATCATCTATGTAATGAGAAGTAATACATGTAAATCATATTTCAAATTGAGGTCCCAAATGTCAGTTGTTAAAAAACCATTTGATGATTTTAAGAAAATATATTTTCATCTTCTATTTCTCAAACATAAATAAATCGTATATAATCTTCGGTAGTGGTTATACAAGAAAGAATTTGAAACCTTTATTGAGATTCAACTATAATATATTTAAAACATTGATTCTCAATAAATTTAAATGAAAGCTCATCAACAATGATCATCTTAGCAAATAATAAACGGGACCTCTCTTGATTAAAATCAACAAGTTTAAAGCTAATAGAATTGTTTGGATCATCCTTACATTGCTTGCCAATAATAATTATTTTTTGGTTTTTATCAATAACCTTATTATCATGATTTCTCTCGCAACTGTTGACATGCTTTAATAAGTTTAACATTCCATGAAAAGCAGCATTGCAACGACTTCAATTTAAATCTTGGTTTAATCCGTAAGACGTGACCTATTACAATCGATCAAATAAAATATTATGGAAGCGTGTCATAATTCATTCATTTGATATATCATATGATATTATCATAAATGTGACCATAAAATATGCAATTTATATTGATCTTAGAGCAAATTCACACTATCTTGCACGTATACATTATACAACATATTTTTGGAATCATACATCCCCAAAAAATAATCAAAGAAGAGACCCAAATCTCATCTATATCTCGTCCAAGTGCTTCAATCCCTACAAATGATCACCAAACATGATCACAATGATGATATATTGATATGAAAAATATTAAAATCACATTATGAGTAAACCACAACTCAATAAGTAGAAAACTCAAAGTCTATGAGTTATCATCTACTTATTCTAAAGAAAATAATATAAATATTTTCATATATCAATTATCCTATGTATCATATCATAAGATAAAATGAAACATATATCATCACCAACATATCTCATGTTCATAGTATATCATATCACATATCATGCACTTGTGCAATTATGTATGCAACTTGTCATATCACTAGCTGACCAAAGATATTATATCATCTTTATCGAGAAAATATATTATTCCTTAGGATATCATATTATCTCTTTCAGTGAATTTTATGTCGTTCTTGCAAAAAACATATCATTCTAACAGAGAAAATGCAAATACATGACCTTTTCATATATTCATATCATATAGTGGAGTATTTAACTTATGATTGCATTATTAGCAAGTCATTCATTTGATGGATTTATATATAATCTGTCCAAAAGCAATCGCAATGGATATAGAAGTACAATTGCATCAACAATAATTTCATTTTATGAATTTCAAACAATAATTTGGTATTAGTTTTGCACTTGGAAAATTGAGTGAAGTCAATTATAAAATTCATAATAATTAAGAAACACAATATATTCAAATACTACAAGTTTTATAAAAATTAGACTATCAAAAGTTTAATCGATATAAATATCTTCTTCTAACTTATTGTGGAATGATCACAAAAAATTCAACAATCAGTTTTATTCCATTTTTGTGTTCTGACAGGCCGAGTGATATTGAATATAAAATTCATAACTCATGAAATGCTTAAGAAAATAATCCCCTTCCAATTTTAAATGAAACTATACTTCGAGAGAATGAAATCATATAAATATTAAAGTATTATTCATTCTAAGGAGGTCTCAGAAATTTTAGCATATATTATGTTTCATCTTAGAATCCGGGCAGACTATGTGATGTACAATGTAAAAATTATAGCTCACTTTACATAGCCTATGATTATAATTCGAATTGGATCTAAAATTAGACTTCCATTAGTGTGTGACATAAAAATATCTTGAACTCGTTCTATGAATATTATTTAGGGATATTTTTATTTCTCCCCTCGAACTATCATAAAATTTAGATCTACCCCTCAACTATAAAATTAGGGCATCAATAGGTTTGAACTTTTTTCGATCGGACAATTTCATCCAACAATTCGGTTTTCTATTTTCTTAAGTTATTTTGATTTTTAAATGACTATTTTACCTCTTTGAATAAAACAAATCTTTGCTAACCTAAAAACATCCCTTTACATGTCTTCGGATACCCCCTTGGTTTCAGACTCTTCCTGGAACAACCGTCTTATTCTTGATTTTTATGCCTTGTCGAAGTAGAAAGATTGTTCCCTCACCTTTTTGTTTTTTCTTTTGTTCATCTTTCTTCAGATCAAGGGAAGTAGAGAAGGTTTTTTTAGATCTTTCTTCTCCTTTTTCTCTCATTCTTCTCTCTCATCTCTCATCTCTCCTCTCTCTCACTCTTCTCTTTCATCTCTCCTCTCTCAGCGGTACGTGCGTCTCACTCCTACTCTCGACGATGATTGTTGTCGGCGCACCTCGCCCCTGTGCGCAGGCGACGATCGCCGTCACGAACAGGGGCAAACTAGCCCTTGCGCGCTGGCGAGGTCGTTGTTGCGCATAGGGGCGAGGGCGACCTCACCGTCTCGCGCAAGGGTGAGGGCGACCTTACGCACTAGTGACGATCTTCGTCATGCGCAGGGGTGAGCTCGCCCCTGCACACTGGCGACAGTTGCCGTCACGCGCAAGGGCGAGGCACACATACTGTTAAGAGAGAGGAGAGAGGAAAGATGAGAGAGAAGAGTAGGAGAAAGAGGCGAGGGAAGATTTGTTTTATTCACAGAGGTAAAATAGTCATTTAACAAATCAAAATAATTTAAGAAAATAAAAAAAATAGATTGTTGTATGAAACTGTCCGACCGAAAAAAGTTCGGACATACTTCAGCTCGATTTTATAGTTTAAGGGTAAATCTAAAATTTCACGGTAGTTAGAGTGAGAAAAATAGAAATAACCATATTATTTATTGTAGAATTTGCAATTTAGACAAACCATTTCAGAAAAATAATGAGAGTGAGTACTAATCATTTACTCATAACTTCTAATATACAATTCTGAATAATTCAAAGCCTATGGAAAGTAGACTTAAAGGAGATATAAGAGAATGAATTTTATAATTTTTGAAAGAGTCGAAGGTAACAAATCATCTTTAGCAAGCTTCAACCTTAGATTTCATTTCAATTAGAGTGTGCTCTACATATAAGTAAGTTGGCTTTGTTGTGTTCCTTAATCATTAGAGATTGATGATACATATGCATAACTCACAATCAGAAAATCCTTGTAGAGTAATTCGTAGAAAAGTAGTTAACTACTTATCTGATTGCAAACATCTTAGAATTTCCTCTTAGGTTGATGTTGAACTAAATAGTTTAGTTGTTTATTCTAGTTTTTTTTGGACATGAGAGACGATGAGTAAATAAGCAGGTGGTAAAAGGAAATTTAGCTTTATCCATCTAAGTTACCGACTTAGGAGTCAGACAAAGATTAAACAATTTTGACCATTAGGTTGATAATATTTACATGATCTGGCATTTTCTTTTATTTATTTTATTTATTCATTTACTTAAGACATTACATATAAAAAAAATTTACTCCTCATTTGGATTTAAATAAAATATTTATAAAAATAAATTTTAAAGAAATCAAAATCTAAATTTTGGATCGAAAAACAAAATTGATAGTTTAATTTTTTTTTTCATTTTTTGCACCTTCATTTAACCTAACTAAAACTCCTCCTAAAATTTATTAAAAATAATATTTAGTATACTTTAACATATGAGAACAATCATTAATACTTTATTTTTTTCCAAATTCTGAACTTTTCAAAAAACATATTTTCATGTCCTTAGTCATATTTCGATAATTTTTAACATATGAACATTAAACTAGAACACACACTGTAACACATATATCATAGTAGATATTAATCACATTATACACAATTAACATTTATAATCTCATATCAATTAGATCATGAATATCACAACAAGCATAAGACTTTTGACAATAATTATGAACAACTCTATTTTTTAACTCTCTTAAAATGAACCCATGCATTAGAAGGAAGTCGACAAGGTTTCCTTTTCGGTACCTCTTTGTCTATAGTTTTTTGTTTGGATGAAGTAATTTTTTTCTGTTGTTCAATGTTTAGCTCTAGGTTGTGCGTCTTGCGGTGGTTGTAATTCATTCAAAGAATTCCCTTATTGTTGTAAGACATTAATACTCGTACTTGTTGGATGAGGAACACTTCCAAGTTGTGTTCCACTATTGTTTTGAGTCATAATTTATTTTTTCATAAATGATCTTTTTAAGCCTGAAAAAGGGAAAAATAATCAAATATGAAATTAGTAGCACAATGAGACATTATAATTAAGTATACAAATGATCATACTTTCTAGGAATCCAAATAAGAGAGATATGGGGCACACTCTTCAATAAATACTTTTATGGCTTAACAACAAATTATATTTAGATATTTTTAGTTTCATTTAACGATGCATGCTTAATTCATCTATAGATGTTATTCCTATGACAATGTAAATAAAATTGAAAAATGACACTATCACCTAAAATGCCTTCTTTAAGGATGCACAAAGAGAAAAATATGATCATAACGTGATAATTATTCTGAAGTTTAAATTGTCTAGAATGATAATGGTATTCAACATTTATAGAAGGCCTTTGAATCTACAGCTAAATGAAGCACAAATCTTTTTGCATATAGTAAAATAGAACATTAGAAGTTTAGAACTCAAGCTTTTACATCAAATAAATGATGCATTCACGCAAAAGATAAAATCAGAACCAAACATCAAGGAACAAGTAAGCCAATAGTATCTAGAATTAGAAACACACAAAATTTTCAAAATTCCAATGGTGCAAACGACAATGCTATCATATTATGTGTGGCTAGAATTTGAAGCAAAAAATGCCAAAATGATATGTTGATATATATTTTTTTCTTCCACAAACAAAAGAGTGTAGGAAGAAAACATTACATCCAACCAAAAAGAACCCTGCCAAAGTGGAACCCCTGGCGAACGTCGCCAATGGGCGTTGGATGACAACACATCAGCAAGACAAAATCCTCTCACGGTGTTGCGGCGCTGTCGGAGATGAAGAAGAGCAATCAACTGAGTTCTCTACCACGGTCGCAAGAGAATCATGCCGCCAAGTGAAGAGAAGGAAGTGACCAAATGGGAGAGGGGAGAAGTAGGAGACGACTAAACGAGATAGAAGGTTGTTGGCTGCATCGTTGTGAGCTTGCGAAGGCACTGAGGAGACGGTCTGACGGGTCCACGTCGTTGTTGTCACGAACTCATGTCGTCAACGTCAACTCATTGAGTAGAGGCTCCAAAGTGTGAAGAAAAGGGCAGAATACACAAGACAACAACTCATGATTCATCGATTACGGATTTTGGGAATTAGATTAGGACAGGTCCGATATGGTGACACTAGTAATTTTTGAATTTGGTTCGGTTTACTCGGTTTGAGTCGATTTAAATTGGGTTGAAAATTTTCATCCCCCATCTAACCCATACAACCTCGGATCTAGGCCGGTTTGGGTTGAGTCAAACTTGATCGTGCATCCCGAATCGATCTCAAAAGGGTTTGGATCGGTTCGAGTGAACGAGTTCTCCAGATCCAACTGAACTGGTGAACACCCCTAATCATGATTGATTTGTAAAATGCATGTTCAATTGTAAGGATATGATTGTGACTTGATATTTGAGAGGTAGAGAGACGTTGAAATGTAGTTTCAAATAAGTTTTGTTTTACATGATTTGAACATATGTAGGTCAAGTTATAATTTTTTGATTGATAAAGTGTCATTTGTGATATGGATTAAAATTTGATGTTATTATATGATATTATACAAATAATAGATATTTGATGCTATAATTATTAATATCTCAAATGAGCAGTAAGTAGGAAATAAGTTTTATCTAAGTTTTATTTTACTCTTAAGATAAATTATTAAAATTTTTATGATATATACTTAAGTTCATGAATTACATATTTATTTAATTACATCAAGAAGTTTTATGACACATTGAAACATGAAACTTTCACATGTTGAAAAAGTCTATATTGTTATTGATTGAAGTTTTTTATTTTATTGAATATGCTATACAATAGAGTAACAAATTGATTGATGATTTAAAAAAAATCCTGAAATTTATATCATCATTTTACTATTTTCTTTAAGATCGATCGAACCCGGAGTATGAGTTGGTCGATCGATCTTAATGTAGGTAATGCATAATATTTTTTATTAAAAACTTTATTTATTATAATTAAGAGTGTGATTCGAAGTGACTCTAAATTAATTGTCAATGTATATTTTTAATATATATCAAGAAAAAAAATGACATTGATAATTAAAAAATGAAAAATTGTACCATGAAGTTAATGATATTTTGAATGGGGTGTATTTATTGTCATTAACTTTTTAGCACCAATTCTTTTAAAATTATTTGATTATTTGTTTTTTTATTAAATTTTGTATGTTATCTAAAATATTATATGATATAAAGGTATTATCTATCGTAAATAAAATTTGGGGACATTTTCATTTCTTTTTTCAACAAGACATTTTATTTTCATGTACATACATATCAAAGAATTGTCAGCCGACCCTATTAGGACTCTACAGCTATGCGGGGCCCATTTAATGCAGGAGCGTCATGCTGCCATGTCATTCAGAAAACGCCGACGCTGTTTGAGCACTCGTAGGAAATCCGATGGGCGCCTAAATTTCGTCCATATATTATGTCTCTCTAAAACACTCACTCCATTATTACCAATTAGAAAACTAATTTTTTAAATTAATAATATATTTGTAGCAAGGACCGATCAAGGGTTTCCTCTCTCTCTCCTCCCCATATCATTTCGTCTTCCCCACTCGCTCCCATCGCTCTCGCCGTCGACGACGCCGCAAAATTTTCGAGGAGGCGAAAGGCCAAACGCCTGGTAGGCGGAGAAATCTTGGGTTTTAGTTCGGATCTCTCACGCTGCGACGCCGCGGTCAGGAAAAAGAGGGAGCTGTAGGAGTAGGAGGACGAGAGGACGATGAGCTCGAACCCGGCGCCCGCTGCCAACTCGCTGGGCAACCTCGACGAGCAGATCGCTCAGCTAATGCAATGCAAGCCCCTCTCCGAGCAGGAGGTCCGGTTCGGGTTCTCTTCTTTCTCCGTTTCGCTTGGTCTCCGGTTGATCTATGCTCTGTTTTTTCGTTATTGTCGTTTCTTGCCCTATTATCATTTATGGTGCTGGCATCGGGGTGAATTCTGGTGGATCCACGGCGGTTTGATAGATAGGAACGGTTTTTGCGAGAGATCTGGACGACGTATTGGAGTTTAGGGCGCGTGTGCTGAAATTTGAGCATTTCTAGTTTAAGGATCTGCTTTAAGGTCCTTCTCCTTTCGGCCACATGAACTGTGCAACTTGACTGGATCTGTTATGGACCTTATGGTGAATATTATGTTCAACTGTTCCTCTACTCCTTGGTTGGAGGGTGCGAAGATATGCTCAATATGCTTTGAGCGATGAGATGTGTGTTAATGTTAGTCCTAATCTTTTGAATTTGCGTTGTTGCGTACATGGATCATTTCCATGTTGCATTTGCAAGAAAATAAAATTATTTTGATTACATATAGAGTATGTTTTATTCTAGTTCTGGTTTGGCACAACAGTTTCTTGAATTTTGATAACATATGAGCCTAAAATATCTATCTGAATATACATATTCAATCCATTGAAGCTCATACATAAACTAAAGGGAACATGTCATTACAGCTTTGTCATGTTTCAGGATGAACATTACTACTTTCATTTTGTTATTATTGTTTCTCTATAGAACTTCAAATTTTCTAATTGGAAATATTGATGCCTTCGCAGCATTTTGTTTTAGCGATACTTTGCACACGGAAGCATTGTCAAATTGTGTTCTCTTATGCTGTCCACACAGCTTATCAAAGTACTTCGCATATTGAGAGTTGATTCTGATTCATGAGTCACCTGGTTCGGAAGCTTAGATTGACATTTCCAATCAAAATGTCAACATTAACATTTAAAGCACTTTTATGTTCCCTTTGTTGTGATTATTGTTGTTAGCATTATGCTTGGTTGTTCCTACAGCATTACATTCCACAAGACAAAGTTGAAATTAGTAGCCCTATCAAGCACCTGACACATAATTCTATTTGACTTGTTTTCATTTTGATATAAGGAAAGAGCCAAAAGCCATAATTCTGTTTGAGTTTGGAGCTTTCAACATTTTGCAACAGCATAGCGAATTATTTTTGTTGAAGTGTCTTTCTTAGATTTCTCGAGTAATGTTGCTGTTTCTGTTTTACATTTTGTTTTGTCTCATCTTAATCATGGTGGGCTTGTTTTAGATCCACTCTGTTGGGCTTAACAATAGAATCCATGTGTCCAGGTTTCATTGTAGGTGGGATCATAGGTACACACTTGCATAGTTGTATGGATTGCAGAATATTTCGATTTTATTCTGGACTATTGTCAACTTACAGCCCATTTACATCCTCAAATGTATCCATTAACATTGTCACTTTTATGTTTATGCATATTTATTTGAAATTTCAGGCTAACCTTATTGTTATTCATTATTAGTTTAATACATAATAAACTTTTTCTTTAGCATTATACTCTAAGTTAGACTACAAAGTCTGTAAGTGTTGCAGAATTTCTCATTTCAGTTCTAGTTGCTTTCATCATGAGCCTTTTGAGTTCTGACATAGCACATATCTTCTCTGTCTTTTTTCCTAAGGAACCATTTTAAAGCTAGCATATGAATTTAGGCTGTATGCACAAGGAAATGATGACAATCTTTTTTTTGTCTTCTTTCCTACAAAAAAGGATGGTCTTATAAGAAATTCATTTATTTAAATGATATTTCATCTTTATCTTGGTTTTCAATTGGTGTAACTATTTTTCTTTACTGACTTTTCACAAAAAAGTAATCCAAAATTTCCCCTCCTTTGCAGGTTAGAGGGCTTTGCGAGAAGGCGAAAGAGGTGCTGATGGAAGAGAGCAATGTCCAAGTAAGACTTGCTTTATGACACCTCATCTCTCTTTTTAGGAGGCACCAATTTATAATTAGCTTATGAAAGCAATGAATGAGTTTTGGACTAGGAACATATTTAATAGTTGTACAGGTTTTCTGTTGACCTTCACCTCTTAAGTTAATGCTCTCTAAGATAATTCTTCTAGAAAAAACAATCTCTAAAATAGTGGGATATCATTTTCGTCTTAAGAGAAAAATATTTCCTCTATTTTTTATCTTCGTTTGTTATCTACGATATTTGGTTCATCCAGATTATCAAATGGAATATGAGTTAGTATTCTAATATCAATAAGTTTCAATTATAATTAGTTTTTTCATGTTTTTGTCTTTCATGATAGAAAGTTATTTCTTTGATTTCATATTTGACATTAACTTTTATGGACGTGATGTAAATTATTCGTAAATAGAATAAATCTTATACTGTCGATGGTTATTGTAATAGTTTTCCTGTTCCTTTCCTATTTTATTTTTGTTGCCGTTCGTAATTTCTTCAATTTGTTATTTTGGTAATTTGCAGCCTGTAAAGAGTCCTGTGACAATTTGTGGGGACATTCATGGTCAATTTCATGATCTTGCAGAGCTATTTCGAATTGGAGGGAAGGTAGAAAAGCTTTACTTCATCTTTATGCAGTTTTCACTGATTCAGCACAATTTTGTCATATTTGACTCTGATCTTTATTTTCTTGCCAGTGTCCAGACACAAATTATTTATTTATGGGTGATTATGTAGACCGAGGATATTATTCTGTTGAAACTGTTACGGTAAGGGAAGCATCTTGCCATTTTCATTTTTTATGCTGATAACATAATGTTTACATGATACCATCTTTAACCATCACATCTCTTTATGTTCACTTTGAGGTTTATTTCTGATCTTATGTTAGTCTTTTTTTTGTCTCTGTACTAGCTTTTGGTGGCCCTTAAGGTGCGGTATCCTCAACGGATAACTATTTTGAGAGGAAATCATGAAAGTCGTCAGGTACACTGACATTGCCTTTCTCCCACTTGCTTTACTTAACACAACATGTTTGACTTTGGTTTATGAGTGTTTCCATCCACGGTGGCCATTAATCATCACATACTCTAGTTTCATTTTTTGGTGTTGGTTCTCTTGCTCATTAATACTGTTTTCTACTAAATTGCAGATTACCCAGGTTTATGGATTTTATGATGAATGCCTAAGAAAGTAAGTTTTGTCCACTTTATTACCTTAATTTCATTCACCAGACATAGTTCATCTATTTTTTTCTTAAATTCCTGAGGTTTCTGTTTCATGTTTTTGTTGTTGTTTTCTACTTACTGTTGGTCCTCTAAATTTGGTTGTCAGGCACATGCGTATTTTCTTGATAATATCAATAAAAAAATATTTAAACTAATGATAAGCTTTCACATTTTATCATCTATATCATGCTTTTTTTATCTCATACTGTATAATGAACTCGATATACTTAATTTGATATTTCTAGTAGTTTTACTCTTGCCTGTAACAGTATACCTTGCATTCTTGACATGGTTGATTATTGTTTGCTGTATTTGTATGTATCTTTGGTGATGAAAGTTCATCATGATATCGTAGATTGATTTGGTGCCATCTTATGTTTTCCAATACAATGGAGCTCTGTGACATTTGTTTTTCTTTTGACACTCCATGAAATTTGAATGAACCTTTTTTATATTAATTTTAATGCTCAGAGAAGTGTGATATGTTGTATTTTCTATTTTGTTTGTATAGTACCAGAAATTCGATTGACCTTTCTAATACTTCTTTTATTGCATCAATTGCAGATATGGCAATGCCAATGTGTGGAAAACCTTCACAGATCTATTTGATTATTTTCCACTGACAGCACTGGTTCGTATTTCCTGTACTCTTCAAATTATTATCAGCATCTTACATAACTTTTGTGCTTTTTGGTAAATTATCTATGTTAAAATATCAGTACTTTTCGACCAAAAAAAATTATCAGTATTTTATCACATCATTTAAATTCCAAGCTAGTGTTATTGAATGTGGATTTTCATTTGGCGTAATGCAATGTCCTAAAGCTTGATGGTATAGGTTCTGGACCTATTGTTCAGTAATACATTTAAGCCAGCGTGGCATTATAAATTGTTTTGGGATTAAATATTGCTCAGTGTCTAAAATAACAGTGTGAAGACTGCAATGACTTGCCATCCCTGTGATTAATAAACTTGCCATAATTGTGATATCAAAAGTATTTCCTTTACTGTTATCATCTCTTTCTTAAGGTTTTGTTCTCTTCTTATCAGGAGCTTAAAGTGAGATGTTGAGACAATCTTAAAAAAAAAGAAAAGAGGCATTGAGACATCGTTAGTCTCAGATACGCTTTTACCTTGGATTCTGTCATAAAATGTTCCCACCATTATGTCAGGTCATATGTGTTGGTAAATTATCATTCAGGTGTTGGTCATTTCAACTATTTGTTTGCTTTAGGGGAGACTTCTTCTTCAGGCAGGATACTTTTGTTATAATGGATGTTTTCTGATTTCTGACAAGCTAATTTGTTCCCTCTTAAACCCAAAAAATTGCAGCTGATTATTGAATTATGTTGTTCAAGTTAAAATAGAAAACATGATCTTATTCTTTCTCTTGATTTCCTATTTATTTTTTATTATGGTATCCCACTATATGTTTGGGTTCCTAACTGGTACATGTCTGGCAAAAAGAAATTCTAGAGTCAACATGTTTCATTACATGCATATATGCTTATTTGTTGTGTGGCTTGTCTATGTTGTGTCCCCTTTTCAGTTTGATAATGGCATCATATTTTTTTCCATTATTATCTTGAATGTACCCATAGATAGACATATGTTGTTACGAGGCATTTAAATGCCTGTCTTCTTATTGAGGGTTGTATGTTTCATGCTTTGTTATCTCTGTGCTCCTTATATTCATTCACCTTGGTTAGTAATGCTTGTCAACTTGATGTTACATCTAGCTTCACTGTCTATGCCCTTTTCATTGCCTACTGAAGTATTCTCCTGAGAATGCTTTTCACCTTATCACGTAATCTCTTTAAATGTGTATTGCAGAGTATCTCAACTCTTGTTTTTGCAGGTTGAATCGGAAATATTTTGCCTACATGGTGGGTTGTCACCATCTGTTGAGACCCTTGATAGCATCCGGAGCTTTGATCGTGTTCAAGAGGTTCCTCATGAGGGTCCCATGTGTGATTTATTATGGTCTGACCCCGATGATAGATGCGGTTGGGGAATCTCCCCTCGTGGTGCTGGATATACCTTCGGACAAGTAATATGCTTTCGTTGTTTCATTTTTTGTCATGTCCTAGTTTGTTTCCTATTTTCACTCTAAACAACTTTCCTATTTCAGGATATTTCTGAGCAATTCAACCATACCAACAGCCTTAAATTGATTGCAAGAGCTCATCAGTTGGTCATGGAGGGATTTAACTGGGGACATGTAATGAAATCATTTTTCTTTATTGAATCACAATTCTCTGCCAGCACACTTGAGTTTGTAGTCTTAGATACTTTAGTTTCATGGATACAGGAAGGAAAGGTAGTAACTATCTTTAGTGCCCCAAATTATTGCTATCGATGTGGAAACATGGCATCCATCTTGGAAGTTGATGACTGCAAGGGGCATACATTTATCCAGGTAACTTCGACCATCTTTAACTTTGACCTCTATGATCTTTTGATCCTCTTGACACCCACTAAGGAGTTAATATAAGCTTGACAATTCAATGCAAAGGTTATTTTTAGGTTTAATTTTACTCAATATCTTTCAGAACTTTCAGTTATACTTATTGCATGGTTCCAGGCATGATAGCTATATCTTTTTTTTTGGGTAAAAGATAGCTATATCTTTAATATTCTCTTTTTTTATCTTCGATACATCTGTTTGCATCCGTTAATTCATCTTTTCAAAAACAATTCACCCAAAACTTACCCTTCATCGAGCTTACAAGTCAAAAGTGTTTTGATATTCTAAAGGCAAATTTGTATAACAAATCCACACGCAGTGCAAAGTGTTTTATTTTTTGTGGGTAGTGCAAAATGTTGAATATCATTCATCTTCAATCTACTCCATGTGTTCCAAGTATGCTAATTGTCTGTGTGTAACAATTAACTCATAGCAATACATGTTTCACAAATTCATCGAGAGATTTTCTACACAATTTTCTGTCTCAATTATGTGGATATATGGTAAGAAAATGGATTAGTGTAGCATTGTCATTGAGTTTATTGTGCTTGCAGTTTGAGCCAGCACCCAGGAGAGGAGAACCAGATGTGACGCGGAGGACACCTGACTATTTCCTGTAAAGCTGACATTGGTGGAGGCATAGTGCTGAATCCTGGCAGCATCTAATGCTTGCTATGTGTGATTGTGATAGCAGATATTTCTTGGAATGTCAGATCAGGTTTAGCATTTGTTCTTCAACATGCTATTTCATGAGGGTTTGGACGGAATGGCTTGCTTTGTATATCGTCAATGAAGCTTACTCCATATAAGTTATTAACCTGTAATCGATATATTCCACTGCGGTTGGAGGTAGTACTGAATGATTAATGCAGCACCGGCAGCAGCATGCAGCAAATTAGCTAGGGGGACTCTCTTGTCCCGCTCTATTTTTCCCAATTTATTGTTTTTTTTATTTCTTTTTTTGTTCTTTTTGCTCTTGTAGAAATTAGAAATAACTGTTAGCTCTAGTAGACTTGGCTGATCTTTCACGGACTGATTATTTTATCGTAGCATTTATATTGGTGAACAACTGCTACTACAAGCCTACAATTGTTTTTTTTAATCTTTTGTTAACCATTAAATTATCTTAAACTTAAATCTTCCATATGT
>LTAE01001173.1:4291-57668 GCA_001647135.1 Pontederia paniculata | reverse complement strand
GACAAGGTGATGCTCAAAGTCTCCCCAACCAAAGGTGTCATGAGGTTCAGCAAACGAGGTAAGCTCAGCCCTCGTTATGTAGGTCCCTTCGAGGTGCTCGAGCTGATTGGAGAGACTAGCACTACCCCCTTCTTATGGGCGAGTGCACAACGTCTTTCACGTCTCCATGCTCAGGAAGTACCAACACGATGACGCTAACATCATCAGAATGGAAGAACCCAACCTGAAGGAAGACCTCACCTACGAGGAACAACCAGTAAAGATCCTAGAGCGTTGCCTACAACGTCACGGGAACAAGAAAGTGGTGTTAGTCAAAGTGGTGTGGTATCGACGTCGAGATAGTTAAGTGATGTGGGAGCTAGAATCCGAGATGCGCAAGGAATTTCCAGCATTGTATGGTAAGGTTCTACCATCATCCTGAATTCGAGGAAAAATTCTTTTTTTAAGAGGTTTATAATGTAATACCCATAACATATTAGAAAAAAAGAAGAAAGAAAAAAGATTTAATTAAATTAATATTTTGTTAGTTGGACTCCTAATTTGAATAGGATAAATAAAGATTGGGTTAGAATAATTAAGAGATTAAAGATAGAGTTAGAGATAAGAGAGGAATTTGTGTGGGATTAGACTTGTGAAACCTATATAAACACCTATAGAGAGAGGAAAACCCTAATTATTTCTCCCATCAAGATTGAAGTCACCGTAGAGAATCTCTTTCTCTCTCCCTTCTCTCTCCCAAAAGGTGATTAGGTAAGAACTTTGTCTTTTTTCCTAGATTGTCTTTTGTCTCTCTTCTCTCCCTTTCTCACCCTAGGATGATGACAAAAATCTTAGGAGAACTTGAAGGAGATTACCAGTAGAACTTAGGGCAAGGAGAAGACAGAGAAATTTCTAAGACCCTATAGGACACGGTATGTAAATAGGCGGATCCCTTTAGATAATTATGATTATGTTAAATAAATTATATGTTAGGGTCATATTAATTATTAAGATGATGATGTGAATGTTTTAACCCTAGAAATAATATTTAATTCGGCTTTAAGGGACGATAAAATATTTCCTGTGTCATCATGGTCGTGAAAGAGGGTATCACGACCGTGATGACACCGGTCACGACCGTGAAGACGGCTTCACAACCGTGAACCAATGTTTCACGGGCCATGAGGTTGCGTCACGGGCCGTGAAGGGACTAAAGGGCCGACAAGTTTCGCTCTGCGAACCAATCACGGGCCGTCATAATTCGTCACGGGCCGTGAAGGAACAAAATAGCTGACAATTTGACCGTGATGATTGGCTCGCTCGTGAAGATGCAGCACCGTGAAGGATCGCGATGCCTACGGACGCCGTGAAGTTGCAGTTACGGGTCGTGAGGATACGACAAGGGCCGTAAAGGAAGGTCATTAAGATAACTTCACGAGCCATGATTATTTTTCACGGGTCGTGAAGGGCGAGTCACGATCGTGATATGTTTATCACGGGCCGTGAAGCCGTGTCACGGACGTGAAGTAATTTCACAGGCCGTGACAGGCTTGATGATAAGGGGATGTTGTTAATTAATCCATGATTGATTAAGGAAGAAGTTATTCTAAGTATTGGAAATATGTTTTATTTGATATTTTATCATGTCTCATGAATATTAAGGATTAATTATGTGGACAAGATAAAGGGTCACCATGCTTCACCTAAATTAAATGTTGGGCCGCCATGCATTGATAATTGAGAGCGACAACGTTATTAATGATGGGGGACGGTAGACCAGTTGCTACCTGTTCATGTTGCCTGGCCTTCTCCCCGCCTTGCGACGAATGGATCACTCGAGCATCCTTATCGGTCATGGATTGTGCGCCCCCTTTGACCTATTGGCGCGACCTCCAAGACTCATGAGCCACTTCAAAGTCACCCAAAGCAACCCTTAAAGTCATCTCAAAGTCACTAATGGGATAAGTGAAAGATAATCAAGATAATCACTTGGATTAATTATTGCATTTGCGTCTTGCATTCGAGGTTTAGGGTATTATTTGTTGATGATGACTCGTGATTGATGTAAAGAAATGAAATGAAAAGATAAAGCAAAAATGATGAATTAATGATGATGATGATGATAATGATGATGATGATGTGGAGTAATTATTATTTTACTATTGGTCATAGCTTACTTCTTATGTATAATCTTAGAGTGATTGATGTTTGACTATTAGTCATAACTCACTCCTGATGCAAGAAAGTAATGATATGATAATGATGATGAAATAAAAGTTACGTATGGAAAGATGATAAGTTCAAGATGATAAAAGTAAAGTAAGATAAAGATGATCAAAGAAAGACTAAAGGAATAATTGATGTTTTGACTTTCTTGTCATTAGCTTATTCCTGCATTTATTTATCATGTCATATATCTATTGTCGCCTTACATACTAGGCTTCATAGCTCATGAGGATACTTTTTTCCTCTGTATTGAATCCTGCAGGTGATTAAATTGCAGATATGATGGCTGGTGGTGCATGCGGCGACTGATGCTCGTGGTGGCTGACTTTGCACATGTCTAGTGATCCTATTAGTGTCTCTCTCATGTTTGTCTTTTCTATCGAGTTGTTTTAGTTAGACTTTTGCTTGATTTAAGACTTTTGCTTTATGTTATTTAATGAAAAGAGTTTCTTTTAGAATTTTAAGTTTCTTCCGCATTTTGTTGACTGATCTTATTAGTCAATCATATGGTCAAGATTATATATGATATGTAGCGCTTTCAGGAGGACATTCTGTCACGTGGCAGGGTGTGCTTCCGGGGGGGGCGTTACAATAATTGTCAAAGGTCAAATTAAAATTCATTATCTTGTAGTATTTCGGAAATAGTTTCGAGCACGTGGCGGTGGGTAGTTACACTTCTACTTCACTTGTCATATTTTTTATTTTTATTTAAATCTTCAGTTGTACCATCTTTCCCTTACAAATTGTATCATTTATTTAATCCGTGAGGTGAGCAACTATTAGTTCTAATTCTAATGTTGAAGACGACGAGAGACCTTGCAGCGTATGTATCACTGTTCTGAGAATGTAGAGAACATTGTGGTTGTTCCTTGTCAAAGTCGAATATCAATGAAGATAATACAGGAGATATGTGGCCCCTGGACATGTTCAAACGCTGGGAAGATTTGGTCCGCTTGAATCTTGTCATCAGTCAAAGGCACCAATGCTGAAAAATATTATGCTGAAAGATATTGTTGATCGTTTGTCTTAGGCATTGAGTATGGGGAACATATAATATATTATTAATATGTGATACATATCTAAATGTGCATGTAGTGCATATTTATGGTGCTTTGGAGTTGGAAGTTACGGGTTAAATATGTGGAGGCCAAGATTTCTATGCTATATACGTGAGCCTAAAGTTGTGCGACTAATGAAAAAAAAAATCCATCACAATATATGCTAATATATTAGTTATGAGAACCGAATATGCATTTACTTTACTAATCTTGTGATGCCAAAACAAGCTGTTGACTTTCGATTCGGAATGCAACAAATTAATCGAGATTAATAATCTCGAATATTACGAGCAACCAAAAAAAAAATGATATTAGCTTCTGCTATAAAAAATTATACATCGTTAAGATAAGATACGTTTGTTAGTGTTTTTCGCCAACAAAATATTTAGATGTTAGATTTTCAAAGCAGTATTCAAATTATATTACCAAAGGTGCAAAGCCACATTTGAGATTGGAGTTTGCTCTTCGAGGAACCTCATAGTTCGTGGATTTTCAAAAACACCTCGTAGCATACTTTCATGAGAAAATAATTTATGTAATGTTATTTGAACTTTATAAAGTTGGAGCAATAAGATAGGAAAACATAAAAAATAGTTGAAGTTTTGGATATTGTAAATTATTCAATGTAAGTGAACTGGTGATGCGTTGGACCACTTTTTAATTGTAATGAAATGTGTGTATTGCAAATTTGTCAAAGAAACGTACCTATGCAAAAAGTTAACTCCATTTAAGTATTTTTAAATATTTAATTAATATATTAAAACATTCACTCACGTGTGTCACTACAATTGGATGTTTGGCAATCATTTTTACCAAATCATAAAACATCATTTTGAAAACAAAATGTTGTAAAAGAAATCGATGTCACCTCCGGTTTACCTCTGGTTTCTCTCTTGTGATCAAACATGTTATATGATATTATAAGAAATGTTTAATCTATTTTATAATTACAAAGAATTTGAAGATGCACCAAAAATCTTTTACAGGAAGTTTACAGTGAAAAAAATTGCAATAAAATATTTATTAAACAATATCTTACTATAATTTTTTAAAACATTAAAACAATTAACAAAGTACCCAAATCTGAGTACATAATTGTCTCATTTCAAAGAAAATGAATTCGGGAAGAAAAATGAGTTTTGGGGAAAACATTTTCCAAAAGATACTTTTATGTAAAATAGATTTAATGGTTTAGATCTGCATTGCGTATGTGCAGCACAGGCAGATTGATTGACTCAATTCATTATTATACATATATCCCACGACAAAGAGAAATCATGCAAGACAAGTATAAGACATTGTGATGATTTATTTATTCGAAAATTATTTTTGTGTGATTTATTGCATAGTTTGTCCAAATGCATTCTTAGACTTATGGTATGGATGGTTTCAGGTCATGAATGTCTATGTTTTATGGTATGGATGGTTTCAGGTCATGAATGTTCTATGTTCTTGATCAAGCAAATTCGAAAAACAAATGCCCATTAAAATCAAATTAAATATGCTATCAACAATCTTATAAATTTTATTCGATAAAAATAATAACATCTTTAGATTTATATTCTTAACATTTTCCTTCCTTTCACTAATGGACTATTAATTATTTTGATCTATCCCAACGAATATAATTATTTAACATAAATTTTGTCAAAATTTGAACTCAAATATCATGTTAAATTAAATATATTATTAATAATCCTAAAAATTATCTTTATACTAATAAAAGGAAATAGTACTGGATAACTACGATCAGGTTTTCACGTCATGGCCTTGTTGAGATGGATTACTCACTTAGTTCATCTTCTCATCTAATGGCTCAGGCACCCAGTGTGCCCTCCAAACAATTGAACCGCCAAGTAGGCGCTCAGTTGCCCATCCTCCAGACTTCAGCTATAATGAAGACGGATATTTGTGAGGAATTGCGCAGCAGGAGCAGAAGAAAAAGTCAGACACCAAATTTTGATTTCTTTTTTGGATTATTTCATAAACCTCATTCAAATTATCATAAAAATCTATATTTAACACTAATGTATAAATCGAGCATTTTCAATTGGACAATTTCATCCAATCATCTAATATTAAATTTATTCAAATTATTTTAATTTATTAAATTATTATTGCCCTCCTAATTAAAAAAGATTATCTACTATCTTGCCTCTCTCTTTGCTCTCTCTTTCACTCTCCTTCTCTCTCCACTCGTTCTCTTTTCTCTCGCTCTCTCCTCTCGCCTTCTTTTACGACGCCTGACTAGCTCTCTCCCATGATTGCTCTCTCTTTTTGCTCTGCCTCACTTTCTCTCGCTCGCGCTCTCTCCACTCTTCAAGTTCTCTTTCGCTCACTCTCCTCTCTCCCTCTTCGAGCTCGCTTGCGCGAGCTCCCGCATGGCAAGCCTGCACAAGCAAGCTCGCGCATGGCATCAAGCGAGCTCGCTGACACGAGCTAGCCTCCTGCGTGACCTTGCGCATGGCGTCAGGCGAGCTCGTCGGCTACAGGAGCTCATGCATGAGGAGCTTGTCACCAGCGCGAGCTCGCCTATGCGAGCTTGCTGCTAGCGTGAGGCTCGAGGCACGTGAGTTTGCCAGCGTGCGAGCTTGCCTGCATGGGAGTGCGCACCTACGAGCTCGAGGCGTGTGAGCTCGCTGTGAGAGCTCCAAGCGTGTGAGCTCGCCGGTCTGCGAGTTCCCCGGCGTGCAAGCTCACAAGAGCTCGCGCATGGCAAGCTTGCAGGAGCTTGCCATGAGAGAGGGAGAGGCAGAGAGAAGTGAGAGCAGAGAGAAGAGAGAACAAGAGAGAGAGAGGAAGGAGATAGCAGAGACGACAAGAAAGAAAAGGGAGAAAAAACAAAAAAATATGAGAACGACAAAATAATAATTTCATAAATTAAAAAAATAGAAAATCAAACATTTGGATCAAACTGATCAATCGAAAAAAGTTCAGATTTATTTTTGCCGATTTTATACATCGATATGAATTTTTGCGACATAAATGAAAATAACCCTTCTTTTTTTTCTGATATTAGTGGTCAGCAGCCGCTTCCTACTTGATTAGAATTTGGCCAACCAATTTGCAAAGCACACTGGTTGGAAGAAACTTACGGAAGATGAAAAGAAACAAAGATGTCTCAGAAAATCGTGGCATACCTTATCCATGAACACAGGGTACTGTTCTTCCATCCATATGCGACTCTCAGTATGGACAGATTTGGCTCTCTCCCTGATGCTTGCAAAAACTGCGGCATGAACAAAAGAACGAAGAATGTCGACAGGTGCTGCTTCTTTGTGGATGACAGCAAGGACATCTCCTTCTTTCTCAAGTAATACATACTTCGCTGGCATAGAAAAAACAATCAACTAATTGAATGAGAAAAAGGTTCCAGAACGCACAACGAGAATCCTGAAGTAAGTTTTACCTTTCCTATAGTGAGAGCGTGCTGATTCTGAAAACTCTACCCTGTCAAGTAAGAACTTAAGATGATCAATCATATAACTACTAGCATCTACCCACATGTTCCTTATCAATGTCAAACACTTTCATGGTCAACAACACGAAAAGACTTCCGATCACAAGTCAAAAGGATTTAAGAAAAACTTACATGTCAGAATGAGTGAAAGAAGAAACTTTAATGCCTACGCGAACATGCTGGTGCAATAATTTACCACGAGTTGAGCTCAAGCTCGCCCAAACAGGAAAGATATGTTCCAATCTTGAGACCTGTTGTGGTGTAAGCACTGACAAAAATTCATAAAAAATGAATCAGAAGTTCCATACTCGTGCATGCAGGAGATTCATGGATCACAATCATGCCCATGAAAGATCATGAGTTAACAACAAGGAAAGAAGATCAATGATACAAGTCATATGATGATTTCTTTTCCCTTACATTTTTTAGAGGTTTTTCCCTTTGTTATTAACCCCAATATTACATTATCTTCCCAGTTAGAATGCTTTATATTTCATATTGTGACCATTAAAAATATGAAGTTCAAGCTTAACTCAAACATGTAGTAGTAACTAGGAAAAAAAATGTAGTAACTAGGAAAAGTTACACAGCAAGAACGAGAGAATGTCCACCTGTTCCATTCTGCATGAAATGTTCCAGTAGAAGGGAGCTCCTTTCATTATTCAATGTTGACAGTGAAAGACACTGCACTGCCCTATAATTTGCTGAAAGAAGCAATTTAAACTTACCCTCAAAAAGATATAATTTGAAGTTAATATATTAAGATCTTTAAGAGTGCACCATTCACTCGTATAATGACACTAAATGTAGTTCTCAAAACTCAGTTTCAAGGATGAAAAGGAAAACATATTACATGCAGTTCCAGACGGTCCTGGAAATATGTTAAACCCAAGGAACAGTTGGAAATAACCTCACAGCCAAATTACAGTCAAGATTACCATATCCAATAAACTGTGAGCAATCATGAGCTAAACCAAGTAAACACAGCCAATTGATTGATCACATTTCTCAGCAACTTTGTAAATATTCAACTCTTTGATGCTAGTTTCGAATAATTGTTTTTTCAATTGTAGGTATATGGAAAAAAAATCATTTGACTTATGTCACAGAGAAGGAATCCTTCCATATATTAGAGTTCAAACAAACATTAAATAAAAGTAACACATCAACATGGACATATCAAAATTGAATAATTATTCAACACGTGACTCAGCTTCATGCATGCTGATGCATGATAACACATTATTGTGGTATTAATGTCAAAATACATATACAACTTATCTTGAAGGAGGGAATAATGATATTTCATTATTTAAAGTAACTTCATAGAATAAAGTTAGTAGGCTGCTTGAAATAATATAAGGTTTGAATTCCAATCCACAATTGAAAATAGGCATCTTCGTTTGTCTTTTAAACCACGAGATTGGAATACAATATTTCTCCATTTTGTAACTACTCTTTAATCACAGATTATAATAAACACTAAACGCTACACAGAATATGATGATAGACTTACCATACATATGAAAAACAGTGAGAGATATGAAAGAAAACCACACAGCCAAAGCATGTTCTCTTGTAATATGAGCTAGAAGCATCCCAATTGCCATTCCGATCATTGTTGCAACTGTTTCTTGGCTACCCTCCTTTCAAATTACCAAAAGGTTACTTAAGCTATCTTGCAATTTTGCATAATTAACCAGGCCACTTTTATGGGTATAGTACCTTAGCGGAGATATCTGCTGCATTATTCTGCAGTGAGAAGTGTTGAGTCAGTGCTGCTTTGGTCGCTCCACTAGCAACACCAGCTAATTAATTGCAGATTAAACAATGTCAATACAGTAAGATGAAGGCCATCTTAAAATTGAGGAAGTTCTCTTCTCAAAAAAAAATTTGAAGAAGTTCTAAGGTCCACTACAAACATTTATTTAGCATAATTTTAATGAGTAGATTCAAGGCTAGGGCGCTAGAATAGTGATTATTTGAAAAGAAACTGCAATTCAACTAAAGCAGAATCATTGTTAATTCATTTACAAGACAATCATACTCAGCATATGATACAGAACATAAAAATAGTAAATGTCTTGAGTCTACTTGTCAAGCATAAATAGTATGATTTGGAGAAGTCTCGGCAATCAGAATAAAATCTCCTAAAGACATGGTTAGATTGGTATGATCATGAGGTCATTTAACAAATTGTGAAGAAACATAAAAAATCTTAACTGTCAAACTACTCACAGCAGACTACAACTTTGCTTATTGGATTATGAGTCTACTCTCTGGTAATTTGAGTCCAAGTTCAGGGTGAAGTTTCTTCCTTCCAAAGCCTAAACCGAGGATTAAGTACCATATGGTGCCAACTGAAACCTATGGTTTCATAATGTCCTGACTAGGAAATGGATCAGTATAGGATGTTTTTTTATGAAAACCTTCCAGAAAGAAAAGTTCAGTGTGAAGTTTCCTATTTTTGACATATCGAGCAAAGAACAGATTCCAACCACCAGTAATCACACATTATGTAGACAGTAATCGACCATTATGCATAGCTTATTAAAAAATCTAAAACCAAGAGAAAATAGCAGATTATGGTAAGTGAAGAACGAGAGAAGTGAATGACTTACTAAATGATCTTGACAAACTCCCCAGGCAAACAATTAACATTAAAGCTGATGGAAACAAAGGAGACAAAAGATCCATCAGCATTCCTGCAACCACAAGAACACAGTAACAAACCCCTTAAAGTTCAATCGGAATGGTCCTAATTCTGATAGTATTTGGAATGATAATCCATAGGTAGTGTGTGATAATATTTCATTTACATGAAACATCTAAACTTCTGACAGTTTGCAATGACCCAATTAAATTAAAAACTGCTGCACTGATTGCTCGATGTAAAATGCAATACACGATATCTAACTCAATGAGTAACATTAGGTGCAAGTGTCCAATGGAAGAAACAGATCATAACTTACCGTTTGTCCTGCTGGTCAGGGACATTCAACTTGTCCCTTTTGTGAGTGATAAAAGTAGACACTGTTAACAGAGCTTCCAGTTTTCTGGACATTCAAGCCAGCCCATTTAATTTGGAGAAGACCAATCTATGGATACGGAGAACCCACACGACTTATTTGAGATGTTGAAATACATCTTACATGTGTACTACTACATTTGGTATGCATGTAGACATTCATCTTATATATTGTTTGTCAGCTATAGAAATAGAATATTCAAATCCATTAATTTAGTTTCAATTAGGTTCAGACAGTTACTTTTCTTTAGAAAAAGTTTTATACAGCACTATTTGACATTTTTAGAATAGATACTATTAGCCTTACCTAGATCATTCATGAAATCTGCAGCCAAACGCCACATCTTAGCATTGCTATCAAGATTAGACCCCTGAAAAAAAACAATACTAAACACAACCAATTTCCTAAAGGAAAAGGATTTAGATAACAGGAGAGAAAACAAGATGAAGCATGAAATATTGAAATATTGCTTATGTTATAAGCCATGTGTATTTTCTTAGTAGAGAAATGGAGAAAATTTTGATGGAGACCACTTAGTGGGAAGATACAGGATATATGATGCTCAAATAATATAATCCAGGACAAAGAACTTAAGTACCTGATAGAATGTGAACAAAATGCCTCCAAGCATCCCAGTAAAATCTCTCAAAAACCACTATAGAAGTATCCCATTAAAGAGTTTTGTCAAGAAGACTAAGAAAATGAAACTATAAAAAGTTTCTTTGCAATAAAAAACTGAACAAAAATGGAAAAGGCAATTTATGGAATTAGAGAACCAGGTGGTGCACACCAATTCACAGTATGCAATCCCATGTTTTTCTAACATATCTGATAACCTAGTATAGAAGCAGGGAATTAGTGAACACAAAAGTTTGCACTATTGTTTTTTTTTCTTGGAGAAGTTTGCACTATTTATTTGATTTAAGTTTCTTTTATTTGTTGAAACTTCAAACATGTAGTCATGTCAAGTGTATGTTCCTAAAATACACTCTGTACGTTTTTGAGAGATTCCAAAATACACAGTTAGATTACTCAGATGACAGGTATGAACCACCAATTACTTGAGTGTGGTTACGAGAGAATACAAATTATGAATTATCGAATAATCTTTCTACTCGAGCATTTTCAAGGGCAAAGGTAAAGCTTACTCATAGCCTACACATAATTGGTGGTAGGGATGTCCTCTTGCATTGATGGTTTTTTTGTGATACTCTTGCTGTGTCTACGGTCTCTCTTTTCTTATTGAAGTGTGAAGGAGGTACAATGGTTCATGACTTGTGAAGCTTTAGGAAATAATTTCGAACTTCCATTCAACTAACACTAACTCATCCTTCATTCAATTTGTGTATTGGGGAAACTGATGAATGTGTTCTCGAGTTTAAGGTGCATATTTACTCCATTAGGGTTGCCTTTGTCTAGCAAGCATGTTGGCTCAAGGACTGGTCTTTGGTGGTGGGAAAAATTGGTCGTCTGTCTTATCAGTATTACCTATTCACTAAATGAAATCACTTCAGTTCTCAATAATGTTGGTGATGTGTAGAGACGCATTGATTCCCTACGGAGCAGATTTCTGTGGCGTGGCTGCAGCACAAAGAGAGCCTTCGTACACTAAGTAGCTTGGAGGGAGGTATCTTGCCCAGTTTCTGATGGAGGATTAGGGATCCGGGATCTCCGTCGTACACTAAGTAGCTTGGAGGGAGGTATCTTGCCCAGTTTCTAATGGAGGATTAGGGATCCGGGATCTTCGTCGAACCAATTGCGCTCGCACGCTGGGTCGGGCGGATTATGGGCACCGGCGGTGACCTGTGGAGTACAATCTTTTTTGCAGCTTTGGCAAGGATATGTCATGGGAGTCTCGGCATCAAGGGTTCCTCACCCTTCTGGCTTGGAGTCACTACGATCATCCCCATGATGAGGCCGAATTTCTATGTGTCCCTCAGATCCGGGACGGAGTTTAGATTCTGGGATCATGATTGATTACCTGGAGACACACTGGTCAATACCTTTCCTAGACTAGCGGCACTAGCGACGGATCGATATGCATCAGTATCCGACTACTGGTCACCTATGGGTGACCTTGGTGACGGCACATGGACCCCGTTGTTCCGACAAGGTCTATCAAATCAGAGGTTTGAGGAGTCGATACTACTTTTGGATCGTATCTCGAGACACCGCCCAGACCGTTCTAGAGGAGATGGTTGGCATGGATCTCTGGTCAGTACTCATCGTGTGGTATATATAGACAGCTACTCCTATGTAGTACACTTTCGGAGACGGTCAGAGCAGAGTGTGTAAGTATCTGGGGTCCTCGCACACCCCTTAAAGTCAGGATCTTCGTTTGGCTATTGAGGGACCGACTCATCACTAGAGCCTACAGAGCTAGGTGGGCTCCACATACGGATACCACTTGTGCCTTGAGTAGATTGGACGTGGACATATGCCACTTGATTTTTGCATGCAGCATAGCTAGAGAAGTCTTGCGACGCATTGGGTGCATGACTTTTGATTTATCATATGCAAACAATTTTTGGAGTTCCCTTAGAGCACCCAACGCACGCCATCGCCAGGATCGGCGATGCATGGTGAGGATAGCTCTTGCATGTGGCTACATCACAATCGCACACTTTTCAAGGGACAGAGGTGTTATGTTGAGAACATTGTACATCATACCCTTTTTTTCATTAGCAACTTGGATAGTCTTTTGTAAGGGTGCATGACTTTTTTTCATTAGAGAAGTCTTGCGACGCATTGGGTGCATGACTTTTGATTTATCATATGCAGACAATTTTTGGAGTTCCCTTAGAGCACCCAACGCACGCCATCGCCAGGATCGGCGATGCATGGTGAGGATAGCTCTTGCATGTGGCTACATCACAATCGCACACTTTTCAAGGGACAGAGGTGTTATGTTGAGAACATTGTACATCATACCCTTTTTTTCATTAGCAACTTGGATAGTCTTTTGTAAGGGTGCTTAGAGAAGTCTTGCGACGCATTGGGTGCATGACTTTTGATTTATCATATGCAGACAATTTTTGGAGTTCCCTTAGAGCACCCAACGCACGCCATCGCCAGGATCGGCGATGCATGGTGAGGATAGCTCTTGCCATTATGTGGGGGGCATGGCTACATCACAATCGCACACTTTTCAAGGGACAGAGGTGTTATGTTGAGAACATTGTACATCATACCCTTTTTTTCATTAGCAACTTGGATAGTCTTTTGTAAGGGTGCCCACACCCCTTAGACATGGTGAACTTTTCATCATTGTGTTCTTTTACTTATAAAGTTGTAGTTTTCAAGTTCAATATACATGGATAATTACCGATCTGTGTAATATCCTTTCCTTCCTCAAAAAAAATGATGAACATGATTTGTGCTTCTCTTATTATGATAAAAATTTGTGGCTAAACTCTTATTGTAGAGTTAGTCGAATACTTGGGATCGTTTGGATGGCAATTTATATTCTTGAATTTCATTTGTAAACGCAATAATGCATCATTCCATTTACTCTTTTACTCTCTGGACATTTTTGTATATAATTTCTAGTGTGTTCATGGATCGAATGGTTTTATGCTGAGGTGGTCTTTCATTCTACAATTGTACTCGCATTTTCGTGAAGGATTGATTCACCTCGATAGAGGAGAAATCTAAAGAGCATCAAATAGGAAGATTGTTGTTCACAAGATTTGTCAAAGTGCTCAGATAACCTAATTTGTAACACCTTTGAGCTGTTCTGAGGATAGTGAGAGGTAATATGCACCATGCATTTACCGGGAACGTTAATTGTCATTGCTTTTTATTGATTTTTGTGTAGAACTTTAGATTGATTATTAATTTAACCATTGGCAACAATCAAAAGATTTGGTCATTGAGAACATGGGAGATAAAGAAACAACGCCTGACTATCTCCATTTGGAAAGGAGGTAGCTTTTGTGAACAGTGAACTAAAAGGTAGCTGGACTTAGATGGTTTCTTTTATTTCTCCCCAATTTGTAAGGTTATGAATCATATTTTGCACCCTTGGGAACCAGAGGCAAGGAGGTTTTATGCATTGATTTTAAGTGAAAATGTTGATGGCTGCAACCTTGTGGCTATTGATTGTCCTTGGTTGTATATCAAGCACTGAGAGATCAGCATTACAAAAGTAGCTTGATTCACAATCCTATTTTTTTTTAAGTTTTGGATCTTACTGGATTGATTTTTTTTTTTTTGCGAAGAAAGGACAACAATAGATTATAGTTGTCGCCCGTATATATTACCAAAAATTAACTTTACAAGTATGAGAGTTGAGTTCCGCATGGACGGAACCTCGAAGTCAAAACTCATGTCGTATCCTATTAGAACTGTCCATCAAAGCGTTCATATATACTGTGACGAACTCTAAATTGAATTCATATTTCATTACTTCATATCTATACTGCAATTTTAAACCTGCCATATTAATCCTAGAAAATCCCTAAAAAGTAATCTACTGCTTCACTTGTTCAATTTATCTCTGATTTCTTGATTTCTTTAGTTTAATTGCTCAGTTTGATCAGTGTTTAGCACTTAAATTACTTATGCCACCTCCTTAATTCAATATCCTAGTATTAAAATGAAAGTCATGCACTTGCGATTGATATTGTATTTAAGATTTTAAAACTAGTATTGTCTATTATTATTCACAGGGTTATGCATCTGCTATCACAATCTTGTTTACATCTTCTGTGTATGAATATGAACCTAAACCATAGTTACGACATTATACATCAAGTGCTGCTGGAAAATAAATAACTAATTTTTAGGAACAATCACTTTACTAACTACGGTCATCATTTTCATAGTGTATATCATACTTAGTTTAGTTCAATTATGTAAATCTTTGTTTTGAGTTTCTTACTTCCCTATCTTTTCTTTAATTACATTGTATGTCAAGATCAAAATAATCAGAAGCGATATGTTTTTTGAATTGGGAGATAATACAACCAAGGTTGTCAAGCTCATAAATCGAACTCGACATGGAAAAGCTAGGTATACACGTAAAATGTGGGATCGTAATACGAATTGGACGATTCTACCAAAATATTATTTTAAAATATCTAAACACATTAATTGTATGATAATAAAAAGATATTGAAAAACAGCAACGTATTAAACTTCTAGAACAATAAGTTAATAATAACTACATATCATTATAATTTTTTTGACTATCCTCTCGTCGAGGATCTAAATCTCTGTACGGTTACTCTTTTCCGGTAATGGAATTCTAGATGACTACCAACTTGCTAGTCATCCTTCTTTTCCCTCAAAAAAACTAACAAGTCTATTTTTTTAAAAAATGACACTAGAAAGTATTAGCTAAAGAAAGAACTCAGCACAAAAGAGACTGATAAAGCCAAAACAAACACAAAAAGATGGAGTCAGCACGTGTAATTCACAAGCTATATATATATATATAAAGTTAATTCTGAAGAGAAATGTGAACAGGTGTCTGCCAGAGATTGCTCGTGACTAATCACGAGCAGAAACTTCTTGCAAGCAGCAGATCTGCTTGCAAACAGAGAGTGCAGCAGAAGGGGATAGCTCCTCTTCTGCTCAGGCCGAGAGAGGAAGGAGAGAGGAGAGAAGCAGTAAGGCGATGACGCATGACAGCAGCTTGCGAACAACAGGAATGGCGATCAGCAGCAGCAGCGAACGGCGAACAGAAGCAGCGGTGAACAGCAGCAGCGTGCGAACAAGCAGGCAAAGCAGCCTGGGAGAACCGCTTGGTTGTGCTCACTTTGCGGCATTCCTAGGGCATCATGTGGAACTCACACGACCAGGTAAAGAAAAAAAAATTCGCCTGGACAGGACTGCACGCCGTGTCTACTTATTTTACAAGCCAGCACGCGATTCTATTGTGTGCTGCCTCAAAATGAGTTTTCATATGAGTCGACTCGTTTTTGTCTGGTGGGATCGTAGAATTGTCCGATTCCACGAGTCAACATGCGAATTTGACAACCTTGAATACAACTATCTCTTGAGAAGATTGAATCTACCATGGTCTTGAACTAGGAGAACTGGTTAGAGTTAGACTATACCATTGAAATGTTGTAAGCAAAGCTTTCGGGAAGCTATATTTTAATATTGCAGCATTTAGATATCAAAATGTTTCAAGTATAAGTTTTCTTGTATTCATTTTTTCTTCTTATGCAGGCACTTATTACCCTTGTTACTTGCTGCAATCAAGTATTAGATTTTGTCAAAGAGCCACATGATAAGCAAGTCTATGTTTGGATACCATCTGATCAGAGAAGAAATACTCAACACTAGCACCCATATAATCAACTATATAATTAACAAAATCAAAATCAATGAACTCTCAATATCTAACTTTGTCAGCGCAAAATCAGACAACTTGAGCATTTAAACCGCCCAAGTCAAAAGTTGAACTCTTAGAAACAATGATAAAGAGGCAAGACGAGTTTCTACAACAAATGAAGAAAAAATATTGGTCACCAAGTTGGCTTATTGCAAACTATTTTTCCAGCACAAACTAAAACTAATTCGAAGGAGCATTAGAGTGGTAAAGAATTGGAAATGTGGTAGAAGCTTAAGGGAAATTGCTTTCGCTCCTGCAATTGATGTTGAAGTATTGGTCCAAAAAGAAATTTGAACTGAAACTATTCTGAACAAAATGCAAGAGGAAAATTATGATATTCTAATCCCAACGGAAACAAGTAAATTTCCCATTGATTTTGAAAATTAAGTAATTGACAAAGCAACTGAAGAAGTTCCAACATCATTCAGACCAAAAACTCGATGCAAAAAGATCTCTTATTTGACTATGATGACCTTGGGGATCAAGACTTTGATTCCTGCAGAAATTTGGTAAACAACTCTAAAAAGAGTGCAAGGTTGTGAAACAAAATATCCTTCACAACCATTGATAATTAGAATCACACCGAACATCACGTTTGCAAAACTAAAGTCACCAACTGTAACACCAAGGCAATTCAGAAAACTCACAAAACTAAAGTATAAACCTCATTCAAGTTGTCAACTTCTTTTCTCCAGAGATTGGTGAACACCAAACAAGAGTAACAATTTACTAAGTTGGTGGAAGATGAATATTAGAATATTGACACCATTGACCAAGTGAGAAAGTTTTAGAAGCAACACAATGAAAGTTCAATTGTAAAAATGACTACTGAAACAAGATGACCCAAGAGATTTTGAAACCAAAGATGATGGTGAATTTTTTTTTTTTTTGAATGAGAAGTTTGTTGATGAGTCACACCCGAATGAAAAAGAAATATCAACAAAATAGAATCACAGATCTACTGTCGAAAAGTTGGTATATCTCTGAAGTTTGTAAATCAAGTTCAAGTGACACTCCTCATCTTTGAAGAGTCCAATGATCTTAAAGTTCAATCTCACAGAAAGTTGTTGGACAAATGCACAAGGGAAATGCAAGGTTGTGATTCTGATTATCAGTCACACCCTTCCATAGGCAATATCACATAATTGTCGAAATCTTTTCTAAGCATAACTTAGAAATTTCAGCTGACTTTCCTAAAATTTTAAAAGCACCTTCAATAGAGGTGAAACTCTTTTCCTCTATCCACATGCATTACAAAAAAGTGATAATAAATATTTTCAAAAGGGAGATTGTCGTGGGAGATCGGTGTTAAATTCAAATTCAAGTCATTACTAAGAAAATTGAGACCTCGGTGGTATGGCCCGCCTAAGGTTCACCAAGTATTTGACCCTAGAATAGTGAAGCTTATCAATGAAAAGGGAAAGACACTCGAGATTAATGGGTTGATGCTGAAGATCTACCAATTGAAAAACAAAATCAACAAAAGAAAAACACTCAACTTGCCGACACCAAGGTTGTCAAAATCGCGTGCCAATTCGTGGAATCATCCGATTTTAACCTGGGAAAAATGTGCTGGATCGCTTGACAACTCGGTTGGAGCCAGCAGTGATAAAATCACGTAATAAAACGCCAAAACAATTGACTCGCAAAAACGATTGACACTGTGTCTAGCTGTGTGCACCTTAAATTCTTTTTCTAATCTTTGTTCAAGTGGGTCTCACGTGATACCCTATTACCTCTATCGTTCTCTGGCCCTAAATCAAATACTTCCTTCTGCTGTTCGCTGCCCTCTCTTTGCTGCTTGCTGCTATCATTGCCTTCCTCCGTTCGCCGTTTTTTCTCTCTCCCTCTCCACCTCTGTTTGCTGGTTTTTCTCTCTCTTCCCCCTCTCTCATCCCCGCTCTCTTCTGCTCGCAACAGAAGAGGAACGCATCCTCTTCTGCTTGCATTCCTCTTCTGTTCGCGAGCAGAGGAGAGGAGCGTCCCTCTTCTGCTCACGAACTGAGGGCAAAAATTCCTCTTCTACTCCCGAGCAGAAGAGGAAGAACAGGGAAGTGACTGTCCTCTTCTGCTCGAGCAGAAGAGGACAGTCACTGCTCATTAGGAGTGTCCTCTTCTGCTCGAGCAGAAGTGTCCTCTTTTGCTTGAGCAGAAGGGACAGCAGCATAAGAGTACATCCGGTCGGACCGGTCCCAAATATAAATTTTATATGAGAAGTGCAGTTTTTAGGATTTAATTTTAGTATGTATTTATTATTAATTTGTTATCAATTTTAGAGATTATAAATTACGAAGTATTTTTACATTTGATGAATGATGTGCATTTATGCAATTATTGTTTATAGGTATTAAGTGGAATCCAATAATTCATGTCTTCTCCTACTGGTTCAGGTGGTACTGGAACTGGTTCTCAAACTCAAACTCGAAGAGTGAATGTGCCTATGGCTGGAACTGGAGCTTCTAGAACTGGAAAGGAGTTAAAGAAAAAATGCTCCAGAAAATAAGAGTGATCCTGATTGGAGCCATGGGTATGCAGAAGATGGAGATAACAGAAAAGTAAAGTGCAAATACTGTGGAAAAATAATTTCAATAGGTGTTTATCGTTTGAAGTAATTTAGCTTGCACCCAAAAAGATGTTGGAGGTTGTATGCAGTCCTGAAAATGTTAAAATTGAAATGTTTGGAATTGCGTACAAGATGCAAGAACTGACTCGCAAATCTCGAATGCATGAGGAAAGAGAGGATAAAGATGAAGAATGTGCACAAGTTGGTGAAAAAGGAAAGGGAACATAGAGCAGCTCAAAATCAAATATTTTCAAAAGGAAGAGTAGTCTTACCATCAACTCGATGTACAAAAGAGAATCAAGGAAGGAAGCATGCCAAGCCATTGCTGGAGTTTTCTACAATACTGCCATACCTTTCAATAGCAAAATGTAACGAGTTTCATAAGATGTGTGAGATGATTTCACGCCATGGCATGGGTTTTAAACCACGTCATATCATGAAATTCATGTCAAGTATTTGAAAAAAGAAATTGAGCTGACTAAATAAGCAATTGAGAAGCACAAAGCTGAGTGCAGGAAAGTTGGTTGCACGCTTATTTTTGAGACGGTAATGGATGGTTACCAAGAGTAGCCATCCGCTTTATTGATAAGATGGTGAATTACATGGGCATGTTAAAAACAGAAATTACAATGAAGTTCTCAACCATTCTCCCACCAGATTCTTAGCTATCGCTACTATATTCTCCACATACACTCGTTCTCCTTTAAATATGCAACCATTCCGCTGAAGCCAAATGGACCAAAGAAAAGCAAACGGTGTTGTGTATCTTCTTCTGGATACATACACTTGTACACCTTCGGCTTGGGTTTGCATCACATAAGGGACATGCCATACTTGCTCCTTGAACCCATCGATTAATATAACTTCTTGTTGGTAAGTGACACCTTCTCAGAAGCCAAACAAATATTTTCACTCTCAGTGGCATTCGCGATTTCCAAATTCTATCACAATCTGTTCGTAGACTTCCTTCCTCCAAGCGGTTCTCCCTTGTTAAAATTTTAAAAACCCCACTCACTGAGAATTGTCCTGGATACCATATCCATGAGTCTTTGGCAAAAGTGTTCGGGCACTTGTCTTGCAGTCTATTAAGTAATGATAGAAACTCCTCTATTCGTTGATCTGAAAACCTAGAGGTTATGACCGAAGGTGAACAGATAGAAGAAGGACAGTAATCAAGTTCTTGGTGAATAATCCTAGAGGAACAGTTTTTTGAAGTCTGTTGATGCATCTAGTATTTGTAACACTGCAAATAGGATTTTCCAGATAATTGACGATGTCATAAAAGAAGTTGGTGAAGATAACATTGTTCAAGTTGTCACGGCTCATGCTGCAAGTTACAAAGCAATTGGACAAATGCTAATGGAGAAGAGGAAAAAAGCATTATTGGACACCTTGTGCTGCTCATTATATTGATTTGATGTTGGAGGGATTTTGGAAAGAAATTGATTGTTCATAAAGAAAAAATAGGAAAGTAAAAGAAAATCTATACAAAGACCTCACTCATTGTGATGTTTCAACATTTTACGCAAGGCAAAGATTTAATTTGATTGGCTATCACTTGTTTTGCAACCTTATATTAGGTTGCCTACAAGAGAACAAGGGTGCATTGATGAGGATGTTTACTTCAAGCTTGCTAACTGATAAACAAGGGGCTATCTGAACCCTCCTTCTTACCTTCGCTTTATGAAGCTGACTGGCTGCCATTTACTCCGGTACAGTCATTCGGGAAGTCTCTTTGAGGACGACTCACATACAATTCTTGCGAGAGCTAAATTTATGGAAATCTAGCCGATTTCAAAAGATAGAGGATGGAAAATATGTTGAAGATGTCGCATTGTATAGTGGGTTTTGGAAAATTGTTATATATTGCTTACAAGCTGATTATCCTTTAATTAAGGTACTTCATTTGGTTGTTTCCGATGAAAGCCACCCATGGGTTCCATTTATAAGGCAATGGATCGTGCTAAAGAAAGGATTCAATAAGCCTATAAAGGAGCAAAGAAGTGGTAAGCTATTTAATTCAAGTAATTATTATCATGGTCGATATTTTGCAATGGAAGTTCAACTTCAATATACTGATGTTCTCAAACTTTTTAATTTTTGTAGAAATTAATAATACATAATTACATATAATTTAAAATATAATTTTAGTAGAATCGGAGTGTCGTGCTACGTTCTCATGCTTTACGTGTTCATGGCTTTCCGTGTGACTCTAATTTACGAGTTTGACAACCTTGACCGACACCTTCATAATTGAATTGAGTCTTAACAATGCCTATTCTAGTTTAGGACTACAAATAATGACACTTGTTGGGGGGCAACCTAAACTAATAAATTATTTTTCTTTGTTCTTTGTTTTTACAAAAATCAAGCAATTCTCAATTGGAGGGAAAGCTCACCAATTCCTAAAACAAATAAGAATATGTGGCTAAGAAAATCACACAATAGAACTTCATGTTGTTAATGTTGAAGGTTCCAATAAAGATTTCTCCATATTTTGAAGAAGATTGATTGCTCTCTCAGTTTAATTCAATACTGATTGGATTAAGTATGATCATTAACTTTCAATCTAGTGAATATCATGATAATTTCTCCATTTTGTCGATTGTTGTTGTTGTGTATCTACTGTATTTTGCAAAGTTATTATGTTTGTTTGTTATCACAACCCCCTATTGTTTTGTTGTCACAACAAGACATTAATGTAAACTCTTTAGGGCCGTTTGGATTGGGGGTTAAGAGGGGGAATACAAAGTTACTCCTCAAAATTAGCCAAACACCCATGGATTAGGAATAAGTTAGTCAAACTTTCAAAATTTTAAAACCACCTCGAAATATGTGAAACCACCTCTTTTAATCCAGAAAAATGGATTAAATCTATTCCTAAGGAACCCAAGAATTGCTAAATTCTTTCCTTTAACTTTATTTTTATTTTTTTTGTGATTATTAATGTAATGGCTATTAGTTAAGAATGCTAATTATTAATGTAATGGCCATTAATTAATTATTTTTGTGATTGAATAATGATTATAAATGTATTCTTATTTTTTGATAATTAATAATTAATGATCATGGAAATATGAATAATGATTAATTATTGTATTCTTATAATTAATAATTAATTGTACATTATTATAAATGTAGTGAAATAAAATTTATATGTATTACTGAAAAATATGTGCATTAGTAAATATAATTAAGATTATTTTAACATCAATTATTTTCATAAATATTTTATTTGTTTATTTACTTTAATCCCAACACTACCTAATACAAAATTTTGGAATAAGTTCACATATAATCCTAATGTGGTATAATCTTGGTACTTATTCTCTAAATTTTAATCCCAATCCAAACGGCCCCTTCAGAAATGTGACATCCAGAAAAAATTGTTCAATCTTACTTTGTCATATTTATGAAATGATTGTTGAGAGGCAATATGAGTTGTAAGCCTTATTTTATTATCTACTTTGAGATGTTATAGTTGTGCACTTTTAAGAAAGAAAATATTTAATCACTTATTTTTATTCTTAGGCTAATGTTTGCATGCACTGAATTGTCTTTTATCACAACCTTTCCTTAGATCTTGGAATTTGATAAACTTATTGATTCTATGAGCAATTGGTTTATATCATAACAATAACAGAAGTAATTGTCAAATATAAAAATCTTATCCACCATAACATTCATTATTCTTCTTCTGCAATCAACTATTCCTCTGCTCTGGAAAAACATTCGAAAATCATTCTTTTTTCTCCTGCAATCAACTATTCCTCTGCTCTCTCACTTGAAACAATTACAAGTATGTTGCATGCTCAACACTTTTGGCATCCTAATTGAATATTGTAGGAAGAAAGACTCGGAAAATGCTAGGGAAACTCTGCTTTTGATTTTACTCATGTATATCAGAACATAATGGTGAATGTATAATATGAATAGACCAGTTCTTAGAGTTTTTTAATGTAAAAGAATTTCTAGGTGTAATGGGAGATTATGATATGTGCACAACAATGTTGTGATTTTGATTAGCACTAGGCATAAGCTTCAATGACCCTTAAACAAAAACTTCACTAAATAGGATTGGAAATAAAGGTATATATTGAAAATATTAGCACTTTGTAAGAAAACTTACATATTAAAAATAACAAAGAGATCAAACACAGATAATCTTACTTAACTTATCTACAACTTTCACCAAATATAAGAATTATAACCCTACTTTATCTCAATAGATATAAATAGCAATTACATGAATAGTATTTCATAATTCATCATTATTTTTACTTGGCTCATCTATATTTTATAACCAAACTTATAAAAATGAGTGCAACAAGAAGATGAGTATAAAAATATACAAATGGTTCAGACAAAAAATACAAAATACTATTTGGATTCACCAAGCTCCATTATTGTCTTACTTAAATTATGCTTTTGTAAGAGTATATGTCACATTCCTATTATAAAAAAATTAGAAATAGTTTAGGGTTAGAAGCAAACATAGAAATGAAAACCTATTCAGCAAAAGGTCCTAAGAAAGTTGGGTTCTCTTTCTTTTCACTTTTGTCGGCGATCTTGAACTCAAGGGAGACAATCTTGGATTCAAGACTTTTTGTTAAACTATATAATACCAATATCAACACTTTGTAAGAAAACTATATAAGCAATAACAAAGAAACCATGCACATATATAATATAAGATAAGCATCATTTTACAATGCACTTCAACCTCATAATCTTGCTTTCATTTAGTAGAGAATATCATTCTTGTTTTGTTTAAGAAAAAACAAAGAAAAACAGATATTATCTAAATAACATTTAATATTTCTTCATTACTAAAAATAATGTTTTGAATAGAATTTGACAATTGTAAAATGTATGGCCATGCCTTTTGTACATTATTGCCTCCAACATAAATAAAATCAGTTGTTATTAACATATTTGTTTGATGAGATCGAAACTCTTGCATCAATGTAATTTGTCACCCTTTAGACATATCATCAGAATAATTTTACATAATTTAATTTTTCAAAAAACATATTGAGTTTATAGTGAATTTTATTGGGATATTATTTGTCTTTTTTTCAAATAATTTTAATTTGGAGGTCTTTTTATCAAATTTGAAGTTCACATTTGATAATAATCCATGAACAATGAAAATCCAACCAAACGTGGCCTAGGAGAGAGAGAACCCCCCATTTGGCAAGAAGGCCACTTTTGGGGCAGCCACCACACATATTGAGGGAAGGAGTAGATGTTCTTTGAAGGATTTTTTATTTTGATTTCTGCAATGAAAATGATTTGTGTTTTTCGTTTTTGTAATAGATTTTTGTAGCCAAACTCCTAGTCTAGAGTAAGTCAAATGCTTAGGATCGCTTAGATGGCAATTTATATTTCATGATTTGATCTTTAAACTCAGCAATGCATCATTTTTTTTATTATTTTACTCTCTGAACATTTTTTAGTATGGTTTCTAGTGAGTTTCATGAATTGAATGATTTTATGGTGAGAGGTAGCTTCTGCTATGCATTTTGTTGTGTATCTCTAAGGATTGATTCACCTTGATAAAGGGACAATCCCAAGAGCATAGATTCAGAAAAGTGTCATTAACGGGATTTGTCAAAGTGCTCAAAATTAAAAATTTGATTTGTAATGATTCTGAGCTGATCTAAAGGATAGTAAGAGATTATATGCACCATGCATTTACCAAAAGAGTTAATTGTCATTGCTTTTGATTGACTTTTGCGTAGAACTTTGAATTGATTATTAATTTGACCATTGGCGGCAATCAAAAGATTTGGTCATAAGAACATGTAAAATAAGAGAAACAACTCCTGACTATCCCTATTTGGAAAGGAGAGAGTTCTTGTGAAAAGCGAGATAGAAGGCAATTGGAATGATTTTTTTTTACTTCTCTCCAGTTTTACAAGTCTCCAAAAGGTAGTCAAGGGGATTTTATGCATTGATTTTAAATGTTCTCATGACATATAGCTATAGGTTCTCCTTGTTGTGAATTAAGCACCAAGAGATTGCCATTAGAAAGTAGTTCAGAATCCTATTTTTGTGATATTTTGGACCTTACCATCTAAAGCAAGATTTTCAAAATCGCGATTTTAACTCATAGAATCGTACGAGTTTAAACTCTAAATATAAAACCGAATGAACCTGATTCATAATCGGATTAGGTAATAAAGTAGGGTAGACTCAGAGCAAACTCAGTAGAATCGGGTAGACTCGGTCGATTTCACATGTAGACAATCAAATTTTATTACCCAAGGACCATTGGTTCAAGAATAAACTCGAGAAGATCTCTTTATTCCTGGAGTATAGCTAAACGTCCACTGGAATAAGAATATATTAACTTTTTTAAAAACCATCTAGAAAATCGTGAAACCACTAACATTTTCAAATTTATTCCACATTTCTTATTCTTCATAAAAGGTGGAGTATCTTATATTCCACCATTTTTGTTAGACATATTTCATTTTTTGTTTTTATACACATGTTATTATATTATTTATTATAATGATCAATCATAAATTATTTATAATTAGAAATTTAATACTATGTGATGACATAAATAATATTATATTATATGACTTAATATAATAATTATTACTTAATTATTTGTCAATCCAAATATTTATTAGTTAATTAATTAATTAATAAAATAGTGATTATTTTCTACTTTACCATAATCAATAAAATAATTATATGTATAAATATAAATGAAATAAATAAATTCTCATTTATTATTAAAGATATATTATTAATACTATTTATTTTTAGTATAATATATTTTAAATAAATCTAAACATAAGAATATATTTTTTATTCATGTCAATTCAATACATGGAACAAGAATAATAGGAATATACACAAGAATATTTATTCCTTGTACATATTCATTCTCTACTTATTCTTCAACCAAACAACCCTTAAGTGTTTAACTAATGTTTGAGAATATAATTGGAAAGAAGTTCAGAAATTATGTATTAGGAGCTTCAATTTATATGTGTGTTAAAATATGAAGTATAAACTCTTTGGGGTCGTTTGTTGAGGAATAAAGGAGGGAATATCTTCTTATTCCAAGAATATAGCCAAACGTCCACCGGAATAGGATTATCTCAACGTTTTTAAAAACCATATAGAAAATCGTGAAACCACTAACTTTTCTCATTTATTTCATATTTCTTGTTCTTCTCAAAAGGTGGAATATCTTATCTTCCACCATTTTTCTTTTTTTAATTATATTTCGTTTTTTATTTTTATACACATTCTATTATATTTTTTATATATTTTATAATGATCAATCATAAATTATTGATAATTAGCAATTTGATTAATTTTCACCATGTGATGATATACATAATATTCTATTATATAACATTATTAATTAATTAATTAACCAAATAATGATTGATTACTATATTATCATAATTAGTAAATAATTAAAATAATGATTAATACTATTTATGCTTAGTATAATATATTTTAAATAAATCTAAATATAAGTATATTTTTGTATTCATGACAATCTAGACGCTAGATGGAATACAAATAATAGGTATATACAACAGAATATCTATTCCTTGCATATATTCCTCATATAATTATTCTCCAACCAAACAGCCCCTTTGTACCTTTAAAAATAATGAACACAAATATTTATAACTTGAAGTCCTTAAGGTATAATATTTTCTATTCCATAAGCTTGTACATAGAATCTACGAATTTACAACTCAAGTTTACCGAACATAAAACAAGCCTACGTAAAGTCTCGAGTTTGAGAACCTTGATCTAAACATTCTTATACCTCTGGCAAGCTCTAAATCCCTATCACAGATTGAATTCATATTCTATTTTTAGTCTCTATTCTGCAATTTTGAATTTGTCATATTAATTATAGAAAACCAATAAAAATTAGCCTAGTGCTTCACTTGATTTCGTTTCCTGAATTCCTGATTTCTTTAATTCAATTGCTCAAGTTGATTATGGTGATATACTTATATTACTTATGCCTTCTTGTGGATTTGATATTCTAATATTACAATGGAATTTGTGCACTTGTGAATGATATTCTGTTTAAGATTTTAAAACTGATAGTGTCTAAATATTTACTGTCACAATCATGTTTATATTTTGGGTCTGAAACTGAACATATGAATCATAATTAGACACATTACATGTCAATTTAAAAGAACTTTATACCAAAATAGACAAAATAAAAATTAACTTTACTCATTTTAACTTAGATGAGAACGAAACTTGCTCTAATGATAAAGTTCTCCCTTGGTAATTGAGAAGTCCTAGAGTTAAGAAAATGAAGCAGCTTCTAAGTGGAAATAGGAAAGGGCTGCATAGGCTCCTTCATACATACCCATGCTATCAAGTTAGCACTTAGCTGGTGGAATAAACCCTTCACCATTTTGACTTTGATGACATCACTTATAACTGAATCACTTGTCAAAATATTAGATAAACAGAATGAGAGGTTTCCACCTCTTCATTCCCTATGGTCCCACAATCAAGGAACCTCTCATTCCTATGATCCCACAATAACGTGGGAATGATGAACTTAATAAGGTACAAATCGCCCAGTAGTTGGAATAGCATATAACTTTCTATGGGGGAATAACATGTTACTCACAAGCTATAAGATTAAACTGTAAAATTGCTGGTCGATAATAAACAGCGAAGTGCATGAAAAGTTTTCTTAGACGCCTCTTACCTGAAAAGTAGCACCAATGACAGTAGCAGACTTTTCACCAACACCTATGGCACTCAAAAGAGCCTAATGCCATTTCAGTATACCAGTCATTTAATTGTCTTATAAAATTAAGATAACAATCTATAGAGCGCAACAACTTCCAAGAAATAACAAAGAAGATGAGCAGAAATCTTACTTGCGTAGAGAGCATGCAACGGATATAAGTAGAAAATCCCTAGAAGCATATACAACACTGATTTATTAAAAAGATTGTGCAATTCATGTAAGGACATCATTAAAACCACATACTTGTAATGAGTCCCACACTTGGTAAGGAACATAGTCAGGAGTTACACTGCCTGGAAATCCCTGTGAAGAAAAACTTGTGAATAGATCATAAAGATTTCTCTAACATGAAAGGAATTCAAAAAATTAGCTTAAGAACCCACTACACTCCATCCCCTTCTATTTTTTTAATACAGTTAGCAAGTGACGATTTATCATGCACATATTTCTTTACTTCAAATAAAAGTCCACAGTACATTACTGAAATGCCACCACTGCATATTCAAGATCCTCCTTAAATATCTTCTTCTGAAACCCCAATATTACATCAACACCTTGCTCCAGAAGTATGGTTTGAACTGAAATGCGACCTCAACTTCATCATCTGGTCTTTAAGCAACAGGTTTCATTTTCCTCCAAGAACCACTTCGTCCTCCTATCTTCAACTTCACAACAATCTAACTTGAAAATTGCTACCAGATATATAAATGATCTACCACTATAACCAGCACGATTTCTCAAGAAGTATGGGAATCATGGTTTTACCACCGGGATAAACGCCTCAAGAATCTTCCTCCAGAGCTCATCCCACCGTTTTCCAGACCTGAAACAGTCACGATTCAACGTAACAAGAAGAGTGAGCCGGTTCGCAAGAAAGAGAAAGAAACGAGGTGGGATTGATTACCTGCGCAGGTTGAGAGAAGAAGAAGAAGAATCGACAGTGAGGACGGCTGTCTGTGAGAGCTTTGTGGAGGACGACCCCCTCCACTCCTCCAACGTGAATGACGGCTCTCCCGGGCGAGGTTTAGGAGAAGATGAAGCCGAGGGCTTCGATACCTCGCGCACCGCCGCCATGAGACTCGGCGGCGCCGTTTCCTTCCGCCCCGTCCGCCGCCGGCTCTCAAGCAAGCGCCTTCGGGGAGATCGTGGACCGTGGAGTTGAATCAACGCGAAGCGCTGAGATCTCTTCGCCTTGGACACAACTTTAGGTTCTTGCTTTTTTTTTTTTTGGGTACCCCTGAGGGGCCCCCGGTGTCCAGGGCTACTGGCACCTGACTAATCCGGAGTCGAGGTGAAAGAGCAGAAGTGGTATTCCTCTGGCCAAATTGGCGACTCCGGGGCTCGAACTCGGAGCTATTAGCTCCCGGTCCCTCAACTCGGGACACACCCCTGCTAACCAGGTGTGCCAACCAAACTTGGTTGGTTCTTGCTTTTTGTTCTAAGGAAACAATAATTTACTATAAAATCCCTATTTTTTCAAAACTTATAAACCCCAGCATTTATTTGAACTGAACTAATAAATTGAAATGCGACATAATGTTTGAATTAGTAACCCCAGAAACACCTGTTCGACTTTTCCCCTCAAATTAAATTAGTCAAACTTTAAAATCCAAAAATAAATAAATAGATTATAAACGTGCCGTGATATTTGAATTATGCCAATGGCTCAAGAGACCGTTTGATATAAGAGAATTTAAATAAATTATCAACTTATTTAATTTAAAATTCATATGGCCCATCGAATGATCACGTTTCAGTGAAATATATTATGGATGATCTTTACTTTTTTATAATCCAAATTATCACATTATTGATGATTAAAATAACATTCATGAGAGATATTTTTTTAGATTATCAGTAAGATGATATGCATTTTGAAATTATTTATTCAATCAAAATTTTAAATTATTTATATTTTATTAAAAAAATAATATTTTTTATTGAATATTTTTTTAGTATTTTAAATTGTTTGAGATTATTTTTCAGATGGTCGATAACATAAACTTTATTTATTTTGTTCAAACTTATTTTTTTATTATTTTAACTAAATATGCTATAAGAATAAATTATTTTTATCAGTAGTACTAATCTTGTTAAAAGAAATTCTTTCCTTCTGAATATAGATGAGTTTGATATTAATAAAGTTCTTTTATTTATACAAAATAATATATTAATAAAGTTTAACATTTTTTGAAAAATATTTTAGTAATTTATGTTTAATAATTTAAATTATAATTTATGATATTAATACTTATCAAATACTATAATATAATATTATCGATAATATATAATGTGATAATATATTTTAATAATAATTTAAGTTATCGATTAATAAAAATGAGAATGTCCCCTAAATGTATTTTGAAATGTTTCACAAGTCACGGGAGTCTTGTTGAGGGAAATTACACACGTTCCTGAATTGAGTGTATCAAAATAATTATTGAGTTTTCAGACACCAAAACTCGCACACAAAAATACAAAAAAAGCATAAAATGTTCGACGTCATCACATCAGTGATACAAGAACAAATCATATGCTCGCTACCATGGATGGTTTCTCCCGATCTCAGTTTTTTATCAAATAGTAGTCTGAGAGAACAAAAAAGAAACTCTTCTGCTTCATTGACAACTACAAATGTTCCTTAAAGTATCAGAAGAACATGAAAATGTAACACTAAGTTTAGATCGAGGGTAACGAAGAAAAGGATAATAATTAACTTTATTTGAATAATAATTTTTTGAAAAAAAAATTAAAAATTAACTTTCTTTCACCTCCTAACTAACTAAAAATTATTATCCTCAAATTATGATTGAATTGAGGGTTACGTTTGAATATAAAAGAGAAAGGGAAAGAAGGGAAAGGAAAGATAATGAGAGGGATTCTTTACCCTCCATTCAACCCCAGTTTGAAAGTAATAATTTTTAGTTAAGAGAGGAAAGAAGGTTAATTTTTAACTTTTTCCTCCAAAAATTTATTATTCAAATAAGATTAATTATTACCTCCCCTTCATTACCCTCAATCCAAACATAGTGTAAGGGAAGGAGGGAATAAAAAAAATGTAAGCTTACAATAGAAAACTAAATGTAGGAGCATATTTTCAAAGGATTCTGTTCTACTGGGGAACAAGTAAACTCAATTTTTTTGTGACGAGAAATGCTGCAAGAAGGCGAGCCGCCTGGGTGAAGGAGCAACCTGAGCAGCAAGTTACACGGGCAGAGCTACATTGTTGACTGAATTCTTGCCAATCTGCATCAAGTAACAAAACAAGGTACAAGAGATGTACACAGGCGCAAAAACAAAAGTTTCCTCATCCTCTGTAATCTCGCACAGAAATTACCATAATTCTCTGGCAGGAATTACCTATATAGAAAGATGCGAATAGATGATATCACAATCATTTCTGAAGATGCACAAGGGCAGTTTAAGATGTCAGTCGCACTGTCATCTGGTAACTATAAAGGCAATCGCCAACGTTTCATCAGTTTTCTCTTTAGACTTGTGATGCAGCTGAGTACAAAAAAAGAAAACAAATAAACTATGTAAAGGAGACCCTGTCTATGCTTTTGGTGGCCATTATGAGCAGCATGGTTTACATAATCCCCAAGCATCTTCCCGAGGAATGATCCCAAAGATTTTACTGCACAATGAAACAATGCTGGGTCCATTTACTCTTATCATCTCAACAAGATCCGACTTCTGCACAATAATTATGAAAGTTGGGCAGGCAAACATGATAATAAGAGACTATCTCATGCGTATGATGATTCATCAGTGCTCAAGCTTTTCCAAGGATAAGCCAGTGACTTCTTGCACATCGGTTTCAAACTTCTCATTCAAATGATCTCTCAGGAACTCCACAGCCATGAAGGTGAGAGCAGAAGCTGGAATATACCATGTTACTCTAGGCACACTGCCTTTGAACATACCATTTAAGCCCTCAGTCCTCCAAATTCTTTGTAATGCATCTAACCATCCTTTATACCTAGCAAAACATGAACCACTAAGGAAAATATTATAAAATATCTACCAGAAAACTAACTGGAAGAAATCTCCTCTTGTTTTACAGCATGACAAGAGTTTGAATGGACATTTTAATGGTAACATCTATTTCAGTCTGCCTAACAACAAATTAGCACAAAGTAATTGGGTATACAGTTAACGACAACTTAATCAAATTAGAGAGGCAACTTAATTTTTTGGATAATTTAATTTATTTGATACTAATATAAAGATAATTCAAAAGATGATCTAAGGCAGGTGTTCAGACAAGAAAACTATACAATAATAATTTTAACATAGGAAAAAGAAGTTTTGATAGGAACAATGAAATTTAATCACAGCTAGAAAACAGAGCAGTCGGTAGCACAATGTTGAAAAACAACATAGTCAAATGTGAAGTTGCTAACAGATTTGAAAAGAAGTCTTAAGAAGACAGATTTTAGAAGAAATACTGTTTCAGGAAAAAAATGAATAAAATGAGATGTCAATAAGGACGTAAAAAGCCATGCATGGTATGAGGATATGATGGGTTTTTATTTAGATTTAAAATACTAAAAGATAAATTGAATTGTCATTTTGCACCAGATCTCCGGTACATATTTAAACGCTGTGCAACAAAAGTATGGAGCTTAATGAGAGGGGGCAAAGTGATCACTAGCATAAACAGAGAGAATGAATGAGATAAAGAAAGCTAGAGGATGGAATCAGCATTTGTGTCGGAATCTCAGTGTTAACTTATCAATGATCGTGAAAGAAAATGTCATACTTCCACTGGAAGAAGAAATGACATGCTCCAACGGATTATTTCTTTACACGTTGTACCTTATGGTTGACCCTTGTACTTGCATTCTTGTCTTGATAACATCCAAAGGAGTGGTAAGGTATGCACTAAATCCTGTAAACATCATTAGAACTAGTAAATACAGATAACTTCTCTTGTCATTTTATTGCATATAAAAACATGTAATGAAGATGCACGTAATTCATACGTATTTATTTAAACAGTTATATACGTGTTTGTTTATGATTATATATCTGTGATTTGGTTCTTTAGTTTCTTTTTTTTTTTGGTATACCAATTGATCGAAAGGCCACGTTGTGTAGCATGATATTTGTCCATTATGGTTGCACACTCAACTGTTACATTTATCTAGCCCATGTATTAAGCATGGTTTGCACCAATATTAGATTTTCGAAAGAGCATCCATAAAATGCTTAAAAAACACGTCCTTATTTACTTTAATCAGAGATAATGGAAGTCAATGTATTCGCTAAAGCATTTAACAAGAAAAATTTTAACAGGACAAAACACTTCCCGAATGCATTTCCAAATAGTAACATCCTTCATTGATATGAACTAAAAGAAATATGAAATTGAGAAGCTCAGAATCGATACATGTCTAAAACAGAAGATACTTACCACCAGCTAATCCTCCCAGGATCAGACCTTCAAAAGAATTACTGACATGCAAGTCGCCATTTGGAGAAAATCTTTGCTTCACATACTCAGTTGAGTCTTTCAGTGCTTCATAGAAAGTAACCTGAAGACATTAAAATAAGCGTTCAACCAAACAAAAAGTATGAAATTTGACAGTTCTTTGCAGCATGTATAACCGACTCAATGAGAAAGAAAGGAGATGCAGATGGGAACAAAGTTGACAAGTAACATCTCCACTAAAGATAGGTTTGATTAGGGTGACAATTATTTGTAAGAACAAATCGGATAAGGTAACTTTTAGCAGATCCAAAAGAACCAGGAGATGCATTTAGAAGTCAGGATAAAAATGAAGTAACCCAAAGCAAAGAACCTCAACAAGCCAACTAGGCAGCAAATCTATTAAAAAAATTGAAATTCTTTTACAAGCAAAAGACCAGCAACCATGTATAGAAATAGAAAATGCAACAAAGAATATGTCTATCCAGCATGTTACAAAAATAACAAAGAAAAGAACAAACATACCATCAAACCAGCAAATGGCACATCCCTTGCAAGTGTAGACCAGTACCTACAGAATAGAATGCAAGGACAAAATTTGCAGTAGATATCACCACAAGATGCAGGCAGCATATAAGATAAATTAAAAACATTATTAAGATCAATCCTTGGGCAAAGAAACATTTTGACCAATACCTAGTAAGCACATCAAACTAAATTGTTATTGTGCAGTTTTGCATAAAATATGTAGCTTGTATGGACCTACATGCACAAAGGCACAGCTTGAACTTCAGAATATGATTATGAAATGTTAGTGAAGACATACCCGGCAAACAAACCCCTTAGGCCATGTTGCTTCCAAATCGAATGCCCTGCCTGAAACATCCCCGTATAATAACAATACATATGCGCACCAGACCTCTGGGAAATGTTTTCTTTCATCATCATTGAGGCCCAAGATTTCCTGGTGCCTTGTACCTGCATACGTTGTTTCATGACTTCACATGGTACATAGAGAAAGGAGCCAAGTGTATCTCCTGTAAAAGCATGAAACAAAAATAACAATTATCTTCCAAATAAGACAATTTTTCTTTGATAGGAGGAAATAAACTCCACAAAGAACATTTCATGGCTTATCTTTTTTTTTTGAGAGGTAACTTTTCTTAACTTATCCAATTTCAACTTTGCTATTTGGCATAGTTAAACTTAACGAAACTCTGAGACTTACAGATGCAGTCAGTCGTAAAATAGTGAAAAAAAATACAAAAAGTATGTTTTTTTTAGAAATATACAAAAAGTATGTTGAAATGAGAAAACATAAAGGGTACTGATTTGAATGTATCAGGTCAAGGTAATAGTACATAATAAAAGATGCAATTCATACATTTCAAGATAAATTTAAGAAATTTTCCTAAAGAAATAAAGATACATTGGTGGAGGTAATTTATAAATAATAACCTGATCCTAGGACAAATATGGAATTTAGATATATGTATTGTTCGTTTTATGGCATATTTGAACCCTAATATGCAATCAACAATTGCTTGGAGGAATGGAAATAACAACCAGAGAACTAAATAACCAAATACAGACAATCTCAAAAAAGGTACCTATAGCTAGTTGATACATTAAGGGGTAATTTAGAAATAACATCACCCGTCGTATCAGTTATTAAGATTTCTTTTAGAATGAGTTACTAGGATATTGAAAGAATATGCTGGAAAAGTAGTGATTGAAACTAATACAGTCAAACACAAACTCGTTAGACAGAAGAGATCAAATTGAGCACTTATTATCAGTGTATTTGTAGCTTGGAAGACAAATTAGCTCAAAATTTAGCTAAGCGAAAATGATTTATTCAGATAAGCAATGTTTTTTTTGGAGGAAGGAATGAGCATACATTTTTAGGGGGTAATGAGCATATGTTTATTGAAAAAGTTTACTTGACCAGAGAAAAGGTAAGAATAAGATTCTGATCATGACCCTGAAAGAGTTCTCTTACCGATTCCTCCTGCTATGAAGTGAGACCAATGACCACTAAGGTTTGGATTTACTTCCTCTAACCATTTCTTGGTAGATTCTATAACACCAAAGTAAGTTGCCCCTGTTGCAAGGGATCCAGTAACTCCCGGAGCAACCCCTCTATAAAATCCTGCAGAAATTGAGAACTCATTTATTACGCATAACTGTCAACTGATATCTCAATACTTTATCACCAAATTTTCAGACTATTCCATGAAAGGCATTTAAGGCCAAAGGATAAAAATACATACTGAACTTTATATCAATCATGTCATTTTTTGAACTTATAACATCATGATCTCATAACTGGCAACAAAACATCACAACCAAGCAGAGATCACCCATATGCTTGATCAACAATTAAACACAAAAGTTCTATTTTGGTCCAGATAATGGACCAGACCAGCACGGTAAATTTGGTAAGAAAACTAAAAAAGAGTAGATCCAACTCTAGCAAACATGAAGCGCACATATTTAATATTTGCAGCACTACCAGATAAAAAAGAAATATGTACTGCAAGTCATTTTAAAGAAACTTGTAGTGTCAGAACTTAAATTGGTCTCTGGCATAACAGGAGGAACTAGAACATTCCTTCTTAGCTTCAATTATTACAAGCTAAGTTATTGTAAAATCCTTAAGCAGAATTATTTTCACAACCATTAGCAAACAAAACATTAGAGACTTCTAGAAATGAAGGCAGGCAAAAATCTCAAGAACGAAAATATTAACCAATGCTCTACTCATCATTAAAATCAACAATTAGCATAAATATATATAATGGTACGTACAAATGCATTACAATGTTAAGCGACAGGGAGACATCTAGTCATAATACTAATACAATAACCCAAAACAGAATAAACATTCAAAACAAAGTAAATCTCGCTTGCCTCTAAAGCCATCTGCAGCCCAAACAGTTCTGACCATCTGCAGAATGTTCTTTTGTGCCTGATTATGAACCAAAGAATAAATTTCATATTGTCATCAGAAGCTCCAAACTTGGGGAGTCAAATTGCATCATAGAAATACAATAACACTATAGCATAGGGAAAAAAATTACCTGGCCTCCACTAATAATAGCCTGGCTCTGAATCCTTGTTTTGAGGGTGTCAACTGGGTGCATCATGCCTTCGCCAAATGCACCAGCCAATGCTCCCCACACAAACTCCCTCCAAACTTCACAAACACATTTGATTCCCATCAAAGCACATAAAAGTACAACTTATAGGAGAGTTATGACAATAAGTAACTTCAACCCAAGGTCATGTTGGCTACGGAAGCCCTAGGTTAGCTCCTATCAAATCCTATCTAGCATCTACTATCTCTTAAAGATTCTTCAACTAATTTAGACCTTCTTATGATTTTTAACATACTTGGTACAGCGATAATGTTGGAACCAAGCGTAGTACATGTAAAACCAAATATATGTTTTTTTTCAAAGTAATGTATCTGTAGTTTACAATCAATCCAAGTAATTTCCATAACCAACTGCTGCTGTGCCGAGTGGACAATGCTACATCACACGAGGCAGTCCCTTTTCTGTGATCATGACAACACAAGCTAATTCGCGACAAAGGGGATAAAAATAGGAAGAGATGTTTGTTGTGGCCAAAGTCATGACCCAAGCTGCGAAGGTAGCAGCTACCGATGCTCAATCCTACACCCAACAGCAGTCCCATAGAGTTTGCACTCAATATTTTGGCCTCTACAAACAACATTAGAATCCGGCCGGGTGTTCTTAACCACCACTACTCACAAAAAGAACATGGACAAGGAGAATACAACACACCATTGGAAAATTCCTGCTCACATAGTCGACATGAAACATTGACTCCCATTGCAAACCGAACCAATCGGCTGGAAATGATATGAGATTCTTCAAATTAAACAAAGACAAACTTCTTACCAAAGAAATTGTTGTGCGGGAGAACGGATGAGAAGCGGGAACCGGAATCGCCGGAGATGACCGGAGAAGACGACGAGGCCTCCATGGCCGAAGAGATTGCGATCCCCCTCTCCCTTGGAGCTTCAAGTTTGCTTGCGTGCTTGCTCTCCTCGGTCTTGGTTTAAGATGGCAGTTCAAGTGCAAGTGAGCACTAGGGTTTTATGGGTTCTGAGTTTAACGGGCAAGAGGCGTGTCGAGGCCACCGGTAGTTAAAATGTCCTTTGCATCAATTGGTATAAAATACCTCAAATATGTGCGTATCACAAAAGTAAGTTATTAAAATATATATATTTTTCTCAATCTTGTTACATTTTTTCTATCACAAAATATATTCTCCTTTGATTATAGCGACATCAGGGAAAAGGCAGTAGGATCTTTTTACTTTTAAGAGTTTATTTGGTTTAACAATTATAAGAAAATAAAAGTGATGGAGGAGAAGGGAGAGTAAAAGAAAAGATAACTAAGGAAAAGGAAGAGAAATGAAAAGAATGAAGATAAAAATAAATAAATTTTTTGAATGATAAAATTAAAAAAGGAGAATTATAATTTTTTTATTAGACGATATTTTTTAATATATGTATTTATATATTTAATTATATATAGTTAAAATTACAAATACATTTAAAATATTTTTTTCTTCTCTTTTACATCTTAATTTGGGATTGAAAGTATCAAGAAACTATCACACACACACACATATATATATATATATATATATATATATATATCGCATGAGATTAACGAATTCTAATACGAATATTATACTTTATTTCGTAGATTAGACTAGAAATCAAAATGAGGTCTGACCAAGCAGTAAGGTAGTGGGTTCTGGTCTCATTATTCAGAGGTTCGAATCCTTGTCTCAGACTATTTTTGTCATAAATGAAAGAAGGGATTACGTTGTATCTATATTAGTTGTATCCCATATAAAAATAAAACGGAAAAATCTTAAAGAGATCAAGTCATTTCCTTAATTCTTAGAATTGATTTGATTTTTCACAATCGTCAAATAAAAGAGAGTGAAAGACAATATTTCTTTTTCTATTGAGTTTTCTTAGAAAAATTTTATGCCCCATATATGTGAAATAGAGTTGTTCCATGATACATTTGAAATCAAAATGTGAAACAAAAGTGTCCCTCTTTCTATAGAAGAAATTCTTATAATGCTTAAAGTAAAAAGAATAAGATATAAATATTTCACGGAGACTAAACTAAAATTAAAAAAGTAAGAAGGATACTTTTAGTACTAAATTCATTACTTCGTGGGTCTTAAGGTTCTTAAATAAGTGTTGTGAAAAAAATAGAAAAAATTAGTTATCTGATCAATATCTCATTTCTTTATATTTTAGTATCTTAGTATTTGGTCCAAATTAAAATTTGGAATCAATGTAATATAGCGATTGGGAGGAATTTCGTATATTTCACATACTTTGTAGAACTGATGAAAAGCTTTTGAACTTGAAGAAAATAAAATAATTTTTTTATAAAATAAACAAGGTCGCCTATATAATATATATGTATATATGATATTTTGTCATAATAGTGTTATATTATTGTTTTGTTTTCAATTGTACTTCAATATTAAAAATTGAAGTGAAAAGAGTTTTCGGTGGAAAGGGGTTCGTGATTATTTAAATATACATGATTCTCCCATGGAATAATAGTTCGTTGTATATGGTGGATAATATGAAAAGATCATACTCTTCTAATTCTTTACTCAAATTCTTTCTTTCATATGAAAGAATAACTACTTTCATTTTTCCTTACACAAATTTATTTTTTTTATGAACTTTTAGTACTTGAAGAAATGTGCTAAATCATATTATCGAGAAACTTATGACCTTTTTGGATCATTAGAATTATTCATTTACTTAATTAATTTTTGTATTTGAAAATTAGGAATCTATTAGAAAAAACTTTCCTTTGAGGTTTATATTTTTTTCCTTTGAGAGAAATAGATCCCTCCTCATTCTAATTAATGTTCTTGAGCAATCTGTTGACATTGAAGATTAAAATAACTTTTCAGCAAAAGTCCTATTTTTTTTTAGAGTTTTTGTCTTTTTTAGAAACTTTTTTATTCATATAATAGGAGGTTAAAGAAATTGGATATTTTCCAAGCCTTCTCCTGATAAATACTTATCCACGCACAGATAGAAAAATGGATTATTATATATCGCATGTTAAGTTAACGATTATTCATAATTAATTACATAATGAATCAATTCCATAGCGGTTTGAAATTCAATTTTAAATTAGAGGAATGTTATGGTAAAACTTCGTTTGAAATGATGTGGTAGAAATCAACGTGCGACTTGAAGGACATGATCGGTTGTGAATTTTTTTTACATCCACCATTTTCTATACCAATGAAGATGCTATTGTCTCAACATAGTTTGCTCTGTTTCGTTATTAATTTGTCTTAGGTTGACCTGATTTGTCTTAGGTTGATAGTACATCATGGAGCTCGAGTATAAAGAACTGATTCATTTATCAACGGGAAGAATCTAGGGTTAGTGATAATCAATAAGTTAGATTGGCTTTGTAAGCATATTTTCAATATAGAAATCGAAAGGTTCAAATTCGAAACAAGTTTGAAAGAAAGTCAAAATTTTCGGAATTGGTAAAACCACACAAGAATCAATCTTTCTCTTATATAGATAGAAAGAAATACCAAAAAAAAAAATAAAAAATATCAATCTTTCTCTTATCTAGATAGAAAGAAATATCAATCTTTCTCTTATCTATATCTATCCTAATGACCTCTTATACGTTTCTGGAGAGAGAATGGTTTATCTATATCTATCCTAATGAACCATCTATTGAATTGTTGCAATTGATATTCGATCTCGAAGAGAAGAAAGAGATCTTCGAAAAATGGGTTTTTATGATCCGATAAAGAATCAAATTTATTCAAATGTTACTCTTATTCTATATTTCCTTGAAAAGGACGCCCAACCTAGAAGAACTATTTATGATACCAAATAGGCCCTAAGGCTTGGATTGAAGGGTGGGGAGGGAAAGGAGCAGAGGAGATGAAAAAGAAAGTGTTATGAAATTTAAGTTTTATTTGGATGGAGGGATAGGAAGCGGACGAATAATTTTTAAAAAAGATGATTTTATCCTACTATGTCAAAAAAGTAAAAGGTCAAATTTAATTATAACGAAGGGTAAAATCATCCGAAAAATATAGCCCCTTCGAATTCTATTAATTTGGTGAAATTGATTTTAAGTGACTTGAAGGAGTCCCAACTCCCTCTCCCCAATTTAACATTTCTATTCAAGTAAGAGTATCTCTCCTAATCACATCCTACCTCTCCTACTCTTTCACATAACCTAAATTTCAATGTTGAGTGAACATAGAATACCATCTTATAATTATCTCTTAATTTATCATATTAGATTAATAATATCTTTAAGAGTTATTTTCTCTAATTCCTCCTAAATTATTTGGTTAAGTTTCATTCAAAATTTTATCCTTACTCTCTTATTATAATAAAAAAATTTAAAAATAAAAAAATCAATATGAATACTTTTTTTAAAATAATGATTGTCTAGTTAATAAAAAAATTATGTTTTATATTTCTTTTAATATTAAAAAAGTAAGAATATAATTGATTTTTCACTGTTATCAAAAAATAGTCACCAGAATTTTGGATGAAATTTAATGAAAGAATTTAAATGTTGAATTGGCATAAGTTCGAAATTAAAAATTACAAGAGGTTTTAGAAGAACTAATTCTAATTCTAATTATAAATATGACTATTTTAAATAATTAATAATTTTAATCAAAACTTTAACTTTTTTAATTTAATTATAATAATTTATCAATTCGTATGTGCTACTTTCTAAATGAAAAGGTTGTCACGAGGAGGAGTAGGGTTGCCGTCTCAAAAAGTTTCTACTACTCAAGCCACCAAAAAGCATAAAAGCTACGTTCGACAAGTAGAATCAGAGATGCTCTGAATTTCAATGAATAATTTAATTTGATAGATTAATTCTAAGTGTATTTGGATGAACTAAAATATAATAATTGTAAATAGACTCCAAGGGTGTTTGGATAAAAATGAGAATCGAGAATATAAAATATATATTTAATCAAAATAAAATTTTGTTAAATTAAAAAATTATATTAAGTAATATAAAATTAATCGAAAGAATTAATATTTTCATAAAATATTTCTTTATAAAATATCAATTAAAATTATTTGTAAATAATATAAATTAATCTCGTGAATTACTATTTTTAAAAATGCTTTTTTAATATCAATTATTTTCTTGCAAAAATAATTAATATAAGTTAATATGACAAATTTATATTTTGATTAATAACATTTTCATAAAACATTTTTAAATAAAAATTATACTAACAAATAATTTGTATTATAAAGTAAATATAAGGTAATAAAATATTTTCTTAAAAAAATAAAATAAAATTATTCTCATGAATAATATATTAAATTAATTCATTTTATTTCTAAAACTTTAATAATCCCACATTTAAATTAATAAACTATTACCATCAAAATAATTTAAAATTATAATAGAATAATTAATAATTTTTTAACTATATTGTAAGTTAATATAAAAATGGCCAGCTTTTATAATTATAGAATAATTAAAATTTGATTAAAGAAAAAATCAAATAAAACCTCGGCTAGCATTAAAATGTTGTTGTTGCAGCAAGAACCGCTTGGTTCCTGCTAAAAGCTGGAACCGGGTGGTGGAACCTCGGTGACGCCATCCAGGGTTCCACCTTAGGGTTCCACGCCCGATTTCGCCAAACGTCAGGTCGTTTGGCGGAACAGGTGGAACCTGACTAGAAATCAACTCGGGTTCTGGCCAGGTTCCCATATCCAAACGCAGCCAAAAGGTTTCAATAGCAGTCCAAATATCGAGCACTACTCTTGATCTTCCAAGAGCAGTTTGCTTCTTATGGATAATCTTAAATAGGCCTTCGGGTAGCATTTGGCATTGGAACTTAGAGTTCTTCGGGCTCTATTGATTTGATAGATTAGTTCTAATATGTGTTTAGATAAAAGTAGAACCAAATTTTAGAATTAAATATGTGGGGTTCCACGTGTGCTTTGATGAAGTTAAAATTTGAGGGTGAATTAATTTATCAATGACTATTTTGCCCTTCTATAAATAATATATTATTCATATATATATATATATATATATATATATATACATATATAAAAATTTGTTTATTTCCTTTTTAACATAATTACGGTAACAAAATATTTTTGTCATATTTTCATATACTATATTTTGAAGATCAAATATTATTTTCATATTAAATATCTCGTAATTATTTGTATAAAGAAAGAAATTATTAATGGTTTGATGATTGTTAATTAAAACTACTAAAACCAATGGACATGATATTAAATAATAATAATTACTATTATTATTATCGTTATAAAGTGGTCAAAAATAATTAACCATGACAAACGAAGTATGTATATAGAGAGAGTGAGTGTGAACGAAAAAAAAGAGCGCTAGTGCAAAAAAAAGAGCGCTCGTGAGTTGGTGGGAAGAAAAAAAGAATTGTGGGGTAGGTTTCGAGGAGGGCAAGAGCAAAAGAAGAGCAACAAAGGCTTTGTTGAAGAACATAACGGTTCCACTAAAATGGTGGAACCACTAGACCAGAACCCCGGGTTGCCCATGCACTGCCCGAGGTTCTGGGTCAATAGGTTCTCAGATGAGATTCTACCTGTGTTTGATAGAACTGATTGGAACCAGCCCTTGGTTCTGGGCCTGGTTCCCTTGCCAAACTCAGCGCGAAGTACAAGGCCTAGCCAAGCTAACAGTGTTTCAAGACTCCATTTATTAAAACTAAAATGAATACTCATAAATAAAAAAATTATAAATATTGATTTAAAAATATCTCGCTATTTTTTAAATTACAAAAATCTAATTCGCAATAATTGTGTACAAAAATTCTTTTAAATAAAATTATGAAATATATTAGTAAGTACTTCAAAATTAGTTTCTAGAATATTTTAATTATATTTCCTAATGGTACGACACAAAATATGTTATGTTTAAGAATTTTTATTGAACAATTAAATAAACCTAACCAAATATGAAGTTTTGCATTGATGTGTGCTAAGAGTACAAAATTTATCATAGCAAGTGTGCTAATCACATCAAGTAATATAATTTTAAGAACAAGAATGTCGTACACACGAGGATTGATGCAATTTAACCTATCTAATTCCACAATTGAAAGAGAAAGTTCAAGTTGTGACAAATTCAAATTTTATCAAAATAACATAGAATTAAAAGATGGGATAAGATTAGACTGGTTAAGAAAAGATGAAGTTGGATAAAACAAGAAAATTTCAAGGAATTAGGGCACCTTGTTTCATCACTATGTAAGATTAAATCAACTTTAGGGACAAGTCAAGTTTTATAATGGACTAAGAATTTCTTAAGTTATGATCCCCTAAATAGGTGCAATCATCTATCTTCATTAAATATTAATTAGGATGTTCAAAAAATCCATCCTAAATTAATTTAAAAATAAATTGTATTATCGTTGCAATTCCTAAATTGGTATTGCTTAACCAAGTCCAACTACAAGCCACACAACCTAATATTCCCAAATAGGTAATCTAGGTTTGACATTATTTGATTTAACTTAACTTCAAAAATCAAGTTTCACATGTATCTAGAAGAATAAAATTTGATTATATTAAACAAATAATAATCAACTTTAATGATCATTATGCAAAGAAAAAGCATTAAGAATAATAATTATGTTCTAAAAGAGGCAAGTTATTAATAAAGATTCAATCTAATATAGGATTCAAGTTCTCTAATACAAGGCTACTCCATAAGAACACAAATTAACATTGAAAAAGAGAAGAAGAAGATTGTCCCAAACAATAGTGAAAAACAAAGAAAAATCTAACTCTTTAGGGCGAACCAACAACACGGTCCTCTATCAAGTGCACCAGGCTTTGGACTCCTTTGGTGTTAATCTTTAGAAACTTTTAGAAATATTTTCATCATTTAGCATAATGGTTAAGGCATAAAAAATTTCGAAATGATCCAAAGGTCTATTTATAGGATTGAAGATTATTCTAATTTTTCAAGATTTAATTTCATCTCAAACTCTTATTTTGGATAAAAATCGATTAAAAATTACCAGATTGAATCCATTACGCCTAGATTGTTTCTTATGATGAATTAAGAATTGTCTAAGTTGTGACTCCCTAAACATGTGCAATCACATACATTAAATTTAGATTAATTGTGATGTTTAATCAAATCCATCTTGAATTAATCTAAACCTAAGATCCATGAATGTTGAAATTCTTAAGTTGTTGACCGCTTAAGCAAGTCCAATCAACATACCATACAATTTAAATCCTCAAATGAGCAATATAAATTATGACATGGAATGTTTTGACTTATTTTCAAGAATCAATTTCTCATATTCTTAGAAAGATTAAAACTAATTGCACTTAGACTAAAGAGTCAATAACCAATTTCATAATCACCACAGAGGAAAAAAACATTAATGAAAATATTCATGTTCTAAAAAAATAATTTATTAATGAGACCCAATCTAACATAGGGTTCAAAAAATTTCCTAATACAAAACTATTCCATAGTATCAAATTAAACAACCAAAAGTAAATGAAATAGTTCATCCCAAATAATAGAGAAAAATAATTAAAATCTAACTTCAGTAGTTGATTAGCAACACAACCTTCCCCCGAATGCATCATGCTACTATCCTTCTTCTCGACCTCACTAGAATTTCTTCAACATCTAGTGTCCAACATTAACATGAGAGAGAGAGAGAGAGAGGGCGGGTGATCATGAGGATGTCCAAGTGTTCTATTTATAGAGTTATGAGTAATTCAAATTTTTAAGGATTCAATTCTTTCTCAAACTCTCTTTTTGGATAAAAAATAACCAAAAACACCTTATCTTTGGATTGGATTTGGAATTGGATAAGGTTGTCTAGAAAATTGGGTTAAATCAACTTCTACGAATTTGGATTTCACACTAGTGAATATGGACTTCACTGTCATGAAAGAGATGATATCTTCAACGTCCAACTTGTCACGGGTCTGAATTGGATTTAACGACCATGACTATAACCATGTCTCCAACTCTTCGAATCTTCATGACTCGTGAATTGAATTTCATGGTCATTACCAGTAGTACTATGCCTCGCTCACAATCGTGATATAAACTTCATGGTCCATGATTCATTAATTTAACGATCGCGGTATGCTCTTCACAACTTGTGAAAATTAATTTCTTTAGTTGATCCTTCTTGCTCACGGTTGTGTCTATAGTGTGCACATGTGAAAGTATGATGTCACGATTTTGAAAAGCATTTTCACGATCGTGATGATTTCTAAAATTTTTCCTTTAGCTCGCGCTCACGATCGTGATATTGCCCACCATGGTTGTGATTCCAAATTTTCCAACTAATTTCTCCAAAATTGGGTCATCGACTATTGTCTATCATCTCCCTTCGTCTTTTTGCTCTTTATCTGACAAAAATAATATATCTTAGGTAGATACTGATTCAATAAAATTAAAATTAAAATCTAAATAAAATAATGCATGTCATGATTAAATTAGCCAAAAATTAACTAAATATATTACAGAATATATTAATATCTACATGCATCGAACTCTCCAAGTTTAAAATCTTGTACTCAAGCAAAAATCAAGGAAGACTCAAGACTACTCCATCATAATCATCATCCTATAGACCAATATTTTTCTCGTACTTTCCTCTCCCATGTTCATCATAGGATCGAACATTTCACATTTACTTGAACCAGGCTATATAGAATTTTTAAATCTTAAACATATTTAAATAATTTCAGTTTCAGCCTTATGCAAAAGAAAACAATATATTATATCCATTAAAAGCATTGATGTTGAATATGCAGGTATCAAATGAGTTTAGAATTTTTCGCTTTGATAACATTTTGCTTTTGAAAGTTCTAGTCTTCAAAGGGTTGTGCAATAAAATTCATATAATAGGCTTTTGGTCAATGGATCTCATACTAGTTGGCACCATATCATTAGGATTTAAGGGTCCCCTGCGATTTACTTGCCCGAACATTCTCATGTTCTAAATGAAGATTCGAATTGAGATAGTTGCGTTGACACTTTAGCATTTCGTCATATTACACAAGATGATCTATGTAGTGAGCTTTCGATTGATGATTTTGAGACCAAATGATCTTAGAGCAATAGATGCTAAGGCACCGCTTAAGTTTACTTGCCTAAACTCAATAAGGTTCCAATAATACTTAAGTATCCTTAACTCCTTTTTCACTTTCAAATTTTCATACTTGATTTTTTTATTTTTAAATATTTTTTTTTCTTCTTTCAACATATTACTTTTTACATTTTTCCAATAAGCTCACAGGATACTTATAAATTTAGTAAAAATGCTATTATATTAAGGCTAAAGAAAATATGATGAAACAATTTGAATCAAATTATCATCTAAAATTCATAGTTATAATAAAAAAGACTCAAACTCCAATATTCAATACTCAAGTAATAGATAATAAAGGGGATAGCATTTAAATTTCATAGATTGAGTTTTACATGAGAGAGAGTTTGGTGTTAAACAAGGGTTAGTAAGATATCAATGGTACTTTTGGATTTTACAATTTTTTGGATTTTTTCATTAAGGAATGCAATACATAAGCAAAAATGCAAATAAGAAATCAAATATGCATTGCAAGTGTATAAAACAAAATGTTAAAGAAAACATAATGCATGCTAATGCAAGAGCCCCCAAATGTGAACCAAACATGGTCCTTAGTGTTGAAAACCAAACAAGAAGAAGATACAAAATGATGACTCAATAAATAGAAAAATAAATAAAGAAAAAGACAAAACCCAAGGTAGTCCTGATGTGGCAGCGATGGCTTCGAAGATACTTTTGTCCCTAGTGACGTGGTAATTGTGCATGCAGTGAATTATGATGTCAGTGCACTCCTGTCGCATGCGAATCTCTTGAATCTCCTCAGTATGTGAGAATAGGTATTTTCAGACTCTTGTGATCTGTATATATTTCAAACTTTTACCCATACAAGTAGTATCTCCAAATTTTTAATGCAAAATTAATAGCAACAAGCTCCAAAATCATGTATAGTTATGGTGGGTGATAGATCCTTGACTGCTGATTGTTTTGTATATGTGTGACTTTGGTGTGATTTTGGATATGGACTGATTGTCTACAAATCATGCTTATCTTGATTGCCATAAGAAGATAGTCACATTTTCAATCTCAAATCAGTCATCATTTTGTATTATGGGAGATAGAAGATTAAGTACCTGTGCTTTGATCTCTTACATGTATGGTAATAAGCACCATAGGAAGGGATGTGAAGGTTTTGTGGCTTACTTGAGAACAAAAAAGAGAAAGTAAATTTTAATCAGGTTCCTATTAGTAGGGACTTTGTTGATGTATTTGCAAAGGAGTTGTTTATTTTACCCTCTAATAGAGAAATATAATTTTCTATTTGTCTTCTCCCAGGCTCCTTATCAAATGGCACCTGCATAACTAAAAGAATCAAAAGGACTATTACGAGAATTATTGGATAAGAGTTTTATTCAGCCAAGTATATCACATTGGGGAGCTTCGATCTTATTCGTTAAGAAAAAAGATGACAATCTCAGGTTATGAATTGATTATAGTCAGTTAAATCGAGTAACGAGAGTAATTGAGTTGGGCCAAATTTTCTTCACGCAAGCACACTAAGACACACAAGAGCTTGTATCAATGGGTGATGACCGAATACGCACTCGAGCGTGACGAAGACGAAACTATGTGAGAATCAAGATGTCTCACATACATATACATAGTACGAAACAAAATCACACAAACAAATTATTCATAAACAATTCATAGGAGTCACAATCTAACACCAAAACTAATCAGGAACACGAGACTACTTGCATAGTAATACAAATGAAGAAGTAGTAGAATAAAATCTTCGAACTCCCTAAGCCTTTCTGTGAAGTCAACGAGGGGAAAATAATATTATGTTCAACCAACAATAGTCTTGTCTTGAATTTGAAGCTATGACTAATAACTTGAACCTTGAAATTCTGATATCAATTATTAAAAGAACTAGGTAACATATTCACGCGGTGTGCGATTTAAATAATTTTGATACATTTTTTTTGAAATTTTATAACTTTGATTCTTTATCTCATCAGGTTGGTTGATCACAATGAATTGACAATCAAATTATCTAATAGGAATAATAAGAAGACAAAATGTAAAAAATATGTAGACAATTATATACTAATTAAGGAAACAAAAAAAAAATAATCAAAAAACAAAGTTGATGAGGAATGGAGAGAATATAATATGTATAGTTATATATGTTGAATCTAGGATCCCGAGATTGATTTGGTGATCATAAATTTGTGAGAAAACTTAGTATGTACTAACGATATCTAATTTGTTCTGTAAAAGATAGGATTTCTATGTTCAGTCAGAAAATAGGTCGACCAAAGTTGAACAATGGACGACCTATGTACTGAGAAGACTTGAAGAAAAATCTTAAGTATGAAGAGGTCGTCCTAAGGATGTGAAGAGGTCAACCGAAGTGTGAAGCAGAGACTAAAAATATGAAGCTAAGTACTGAGCGGTCGACCAAGGATGAATGATGGACGACCGAAGATATAGTCAAACGACAGAGGTCACCCGATGAAAAGAGTGGGCGATCGAAGGTTCGAAGTAAAGAGTACAAAGGTTGAAGATGGGAGCCCCAAAGATTAAATGGACGCCCTATGAAGGGAAAAAGGTAAATTAATTTTTAATGAAGGTAGGAAAGGTCGTCCGAAGTTCTCAAGGAAGAAACATGGGACGATCGAAGAGCTTCAGATAGAAAGTTAGGTCACCCGAGAGCTTTGGAGTTAAAACAATGGAAGACCAGAAAAATGTATAAGTAAAAGAGAGGTCGTCCGAAGATTTGAGCGAACGACCGAAGTACTCTCGATAAAGAGAAAGGTCGTCCAAAAGCTTAAGAGTCAAAGCAGTGGACGACCAGTTGCGTACATAAGTAAGAGTAAAGAAAGAAAAGTCATCCGAAGGTGAGCGACAGACAACCGAAGTATTTTTGACAAAAACAAAGGTCGTCCGAGAGCTTTGGAGTTAAAGTAGTGGACGATGAGAGGAATGCATGAGCAAAAGAAAAGAAAATGGATCGTCCGAAGATGAACAACGAACGATCGAAGTATTCATGTTGAAGACATTGGACATCTGAGTGAAAGCAGCGGACGACCTAAGATGCTGACAGAAGAAAAGAGATGTCGTCCAAGGTATCTGAGAGTTGTCAGTGGATGGCCAAAGCATGTCAGAAGAATGTCAGAAGATGAAGAACAGACAACCAAGGAATTCAATAAAGAATAAGTGGATGACTAAAGCAGACTTAAAGATGTCAACCAAGGCAGAAGCCAAGCAAGGGTCGTCCGAAGTATTCAGGGAGATTCAGTGGACAACCAAAGAAACGTCGAAGAATAAGAGTTCAAGTCAAGAAAGGTCAACCGGAGGATTGTTGTGCAATCAATGGATGATCGAAGCAGACTTGAAGATGTCAACCAAGGCAGAAGCCAAGCAAGGGTCGTCCGAAGTATTCAGGGAGATTCACTGGACGACCAAAAAAATGTTGAGGAAAAGAGTTCAAGTTAAGATCGGGCGATCGAAGGATTAGTGTGCAATCTGTGGATGACCGAAGGAGTTTGACGAGGAAACTCAACTGGAGCAAAGGTCGTCCAAAGGTGAGTGGTGGACGATTTATGAAAGCCAGAAGAATGAACAAAGGTTGAAGCCCATGACTGCGGACATCCGAAAGTGAGGGGTGGACGACTGAAACACCAAACGATAGTATTGACGGGTGACTTCAATAGTATAGCGGTCGACCACTGAAGCAGAAGCAGATGACCGATGAGTAGGTGAAGGGTATTATACTTGCATTAATCGCTAGTTTTCTGTGAGAGAAATTAGGCTGTTTGTGTAAGGGAATAAAGTGTAGTCCCAAGAGTCTTGGGAGATAACTTTGACGAATTGTTTAGCGAACTTATAAGCTTGAGTGAAAAAGCCTTAGTTCCTCCTTCTGAGTATTCTAGTGAGAATCCAGAATAGAAGAGAGTAAATTGAGTGTTCAAGAGTGAGCTCAATTGTAAGGGGTTGTCTCCTTGCCAAGAAAGAAAAGTAAGGAGAATCAAACTATAAGGAAGCCTTCGCCCTTGAAGAAGGAGTTTAGTGATCTCCGGAGGTCTCGAGTTTAAGAAGATTGGAGCGGGGACGTAGACCAGGAGCTCGATCGAACCTCGTCAACGAACCCGTTTGTGTTTGTTTTCTTCTGTGCATCTATTTACTTGTTTTCAATCTGTGATAATTTTTGGTGCATAAACACACTTTAAAGTAAAAGTTTTAATACACCAATTCACCCATCTCTTGGTTCCATCTAGATCCTACAATTGGTATTAGAGCATACGTAGGTCGCAAATTTGTACTTATTTACAAATATCGTATAAACCTAACAATCTAGAGCTAAAATTGCATCAAACGGTTTTACCCTAGGTGACGGACAATCTACTTCTAGGCCTCCCCTATTTAATGCATCTAATTTCTCCTATTGGAAGATTAGATTGCAAGCCTATGTATGTTCCATGGATAGTGACATTTGGGATGTAATTGAAAATGGTTTTAATTTGCCTACTAGAATAGTAAATGGTATTCATGTTCTTCTTTCTAGTAGTGAGTTTGATTCTATGACTAAGAACTTAATTAAGTTAGATTAGAAAGCTAAAAATATTTGTTTATTGTGCACTAGATCAAACATAATTCAATAGAATATCTTCATGTACTAGTGCTAATGAAATTTAGAAAAAACTTGTAGTTACTCATGAAGGGACTAAAAAAGTCAAAGAATCAAAACTAAACATTTTAAATCACCAATATGATTCATTTAAAATGAAGCATGATGAATATGTAAATAGCATGTTAGTTCGTTTTAATGATGTTGTAAATGGGTTAGCCGCCTTGGGTGACCCAAAGTCTAATGCTCAGAAAATTAAGAAAATTCTCAAGTCCTTGACACCAAAATGACACATAAAGAAAACTGTGATTGAAGAGCAACAAGATTTGAAAACTTGACTTCGATGATCTCATAGGATCTCTGCTAACTTATGAAATGTCACTTGAAGAAGAGAAAGAAGAAGCAAGTTCAAGAAAAAAGACCCTAGCTTTGAAATCTAAGAAGATTGAGAGTGAAGATGAGCATGAAGAATCTAAGGACAGTGATGATGACTTCAATGAAGAAAAACTCACCTTATATGCAAAAAGACTTAGCAAATTCATGAAGCTCTCCAAGAAAAAGAAAGACTCAAAGAAGAAAGGACCAGTTGACAAGTCAAGAATAAAGTGTTATGAGTGTAACAAGCTCAGACATTACAAAAGTGAGTGTCCAACTTTGAACAAGAAGAGCAAAATGAAGGGCTTCTTATACTACAAGACGAAGAAGGCACTCAAAGTCACTTGGGATGACTCAAGTGATGAAGATAGTGAAGCTGAAGGAGTATCTTCAGAAAAGGAAGAGGAAGCATTGTTGTGCCTCATGGCAAATGATGAGGTATCTTCTCTTCACTCAAATGATAGTGATAATGATGAAGATGGCTGTGAGGAAGATATCATGTTTGATATGCATAAAGAATTTAATATTATGATCAGAAAATACTCTATCTTAAAAAGAAAAAAAGATAATCTTGTTCAAGAAACCAATAATTTGAAGAAAAATAATTCTGATTTTGAAAAACAAATTTTTGATTTGAATGTCAAAGTGTTAACAAATAATGATAACTTAGAGAAGCATGTTAAAACAATTAGTTCCTTGTAGCTAGAACTGCTTAATATTAAAAACAAGTTCGAAACATTTTCTTATGGTGGAAAGATGCTAGATGTAATGTCGTCTTAGCACAAAAGTCCCTTGAATAAAAAATGATTAGGATTCGATTCCTTTGGTGATAATGTATCTCAAACAACTACTTTCGTAAAAGCTTCACATTCTTTTGATCCAAATTTACCTAGCACCTCTACTTATATGAATGTGACTAGGAATGCCTTTACTGGCGCTAATGCTAAAGATAAAGATATTGTGAACCTTAAGGCTAAAATTGCTATAGGCACTAAATCTGCTTTCACTAATAAAAATACTATGTTGTTATCGAAGGGAAATGCAAGCACTAGAAGAAAAAGTGATGCACAAAAGAATTATGCTTTCATGTACAAAAGAAACACAAAATCTGCTTACATGAATACTTTTAGAAATGACTATGTACATTCTTACTCATATATTACTCCTCTAAATATGAACAACAATTTTGTCAAACCAAAAATTTTGCATGCAAACAGAAATGCACAGTTTACACAAGTGCAAAATAGAAATGTCCATGCTTATCACAGTTATAAGAGATTTTATGTAAAAAATGTTACATGTTTCTGTTGTGGTCATTTAGGATATTATAGCTTTGATTGTAAGGTTAGGAGAAACTTTCATTCTAATAGTAGACAAGTATGGGTTCCTAATGGAACTTTCAACACTAATATTTTTGGACTCAAAGTATTTTGGGTACCAAAAGTATAAATTCAGCATTGTTCTTGTAAGGTACCAAAAGAAGCAAAGACAAATCAACAAGATGGAACCTCGACAGTGGCTGCTCAAGACACATGACTGAAAATGAAGAAAACTTCATAAGCATAACAAAAATACAAAATGAAAAAGTAACTTTTGGGGGATAACAACCAAGAAAAAATCCAGGGTAAATGTAACATTGGAAAACTTGGTAATGTAGTTATATAAGATGTATGGCTAGTAGAAAATTTAAAACATAACTTGCTAAGTATTAGCCAACTATGTGATAAAGACTACATTGTTAAGTTTGAACAAAACAAATACTCAATATGTGATAACAATGAGAAAATCTTGCATATGAGATTAAGGCATCATAATATGTATGTGATTGATTTTGATGATTTGCCTGATCAAATGCTTAAATATTATGCATGATGAAATAGAATTATAACATAGAAGATTAGGACACTTAAACTATAAAGCCATACATAAGTTAGTGAAACATAATCTTGCTAGAGGTTTTCCCAAAAATAAAGTTGAGAAAACTATTTTTGTTCTTCATGTCAAAAAGGCAAACAACATAGGGCATCCTTCAAATCAAACAATAAAATTTTCACAAGTAAACCTCTATAATTAATACATCTTGATTTTTTTGGTCCAATCTGCACCACCAATATTGATGGTAAGAAATATGTGTGTGTAATTGTAGATGACTCATGTCGACCATGGGGGCCACAGTGGAGCAGCAGTCATCCGAAGGATTCTGGAGGAGTCAAGAGGTGAACCGCAGATGTCAGAGGTGCTGACATGGCCCAAGTCAGTCGACCGTGGGGGTGCAGGGGGAGGCTGAAGGATCTTGGTCTTCAGTCCTCGGGTGTGGACATCCGGGATGCTGTGGCA